>PVJA010012886.1:0-38479 GCA_004027025.1 Myocastor coypus
AAAAAAAAAGTAATGTGGATTTAGAAAGGTTAATGTTTAGTTGTTTGATCAATCTTATATACCTATATGTATTAATCTAAACTGATCTGATGATGAAAATATGTAATATAACCATTGTTAAATTTAAACAATAAAAGAATTGGGAAAAAAAAAATTCTAGTATTTTGACTTACTGCTTTCTCCCAAAATGGTACCATGCATAAAGCATGTTTAATGGTTGTTATGGTTTATGGCTAGTTGTCCCCCCAGAGCCTCATGTAGTCATTGGGTGGGGACTTCTACAGATTGAGACTTGATCCATGATCCCTGGGATGTGTTTTAATACTGATAGAATTATCGGTCTGCGTAGGGCTAGGACTATGGGTGTGGTCTAAGGTGGATATCCTAAGGCAGAGAGCCTGACTAGAACAAAAAGAGAGACAGAGAGACAGACTAGGGCTGTGGCTCTCTGCTGCTATGTTTGGTTGGCTGCCTCTGTCATCATTTTGTTGCTGTTCTGCCGCCATGAACTGCTGCTCTCTGCCATGTGCCACTCACTCAGCCTTGGATCCAGCCGAGAATGGACTGAAACCTCAGTGATTGTGAGCTAAATAAGCCTTTCCTTCCTTCATTTTGAGTGTCAGGTATTTGTCCCAGCAACAAGTAAAAAGTAACTAAGACAACGGTGCAAAAGTAAAGGTAAAGAAGGGTCTTCTGGGAGCTAAGATGTCCTATGAACTAGGGATGTTACATATGCTTGTAATCCAGCACTTGGGGAGGCTGAGGCAGAGCATCATACCTTTGAGCCTTACTTGGGCAACTTAGCCAGAGCCCTTCTTTCCCTTCTCTCTCTCCCCTTCTTTTCTATGTACATATGGTTTATTTGCAGTACAGAATTGGGGACAGAGAGAGAGAGAGAGAGAGAGAGAGAGAGAGAGAGAGAGACAGAGACAGACAGAGACAGAGACAGAGAGACAGAAAGACTGACTGATTATTGCCCTACCACTGGGCTACAGTGTTTCACAGGGGTCAGAGGTATATGTAGGTCAAAAAATCCCTGGGCTTAGTCCTGAGTACTAAAAAAAAATTCCTAAAACTGAACCTTACTGTTGGCTACACAACTCTATTCATTTATTTATTTGGTACAGAGTCTCGCTATACAGCTCAGACTTGTAGTCCTCCTGCCTCAGCCTCCCCAGTGCTGGGATTACAAGGGCTGCAAAACTTTAAATTTGCAAAAAGAAAAAGAGACTTGGGACTTGGACTTTTCAGCAATGCTGAAACTGTTAGGACTTTGGCAACTCTTCAAGATGGACTAAAGTGTCTTTTACAGAAAGGGAACTGCATGAGACTTTGGGGGTCCAAGGGCAGAATGTTATGGTTTGTCTAGTTGTCCCCCAAAGCATCATGCAGTCACAGGGTGGGAACTTCTACAGTTTGAGATTAACTCATGATCCACTGGGATTATGAGTGATCCAAGGCTGGGATTATGAATCTGAGTACTGCTGGGATTATGGGTGTGGCCTGATGCGGATAGCCTGAGGCGGAGAGCCTGATGTTGCAATTGTTGCTCCTCCACCATGAACTGCTTGCTCACTGTGCCAGCCTGCCTTGGAGCCAGCTGAGTATGGACTGCAACCTCCAGTAACTGTGAGCTAAATAACCCTTTCCTTCCTTCAAAATAAATAAGTAAATATGCAAAAAGACAAACAACTATACAGTGAAACTGCACATTTAAAATGGCTATGCTTTATGGTAAGTTATGCTTCAATTAGTAAAGCTCTTTAAAATGTAAATATGGATTCATCTATTTTTTAAAAGCAGTGACAAGATTTGAAAAAGTCAAAGAGTGAGGAGAGGGCTGGGGAGATAGCCTAGTAGAATAAGCGCTTGCCTCAAAGCATAGGGCTCTGAGTTCAATCACCAGTACGGAAAAAAAAAAAAAATCTCTCTATTGCCCTGTGATTGCTGGAGGTGGCTGTTCAGGTCTGGCACTCCAGTGGGTACAATGGGCCACAGCAGTCCTGTGATTTATACATGGCATCTGTGTTTCCTCAGCAGCTGCCCTAGGCTGGCACTGGTACATGGGAAAACAACAACAACAAACGGCTACAGCAGGAGGACCACAGATGCACCACCACTGGTGTAAATGAAAGACAGAGGCATACTGTCAAAATTGCGGTTCTAAACTTCTAGGGGTTTTTTTGTTTTGTTTTGTTTCAGAACAGGGGTTCAAACTCACAACCTTGTACTTGCCAGGCAGGCACTTGTGCCACAGAGCTATCTCCGCTGCCCCTTAGACTTCTCTATTTTGACCCAGGCTTTCACCTCACTTTTAATAAATTATCCATTTTTACCCTTCCAAAAAAAAAAAAAAAAGAGTGAGGGAGAAACTGGCTCTGCAGAGTGAGCTTGGATAAAGCAAGATAAAAGCTTGACACAGGGAGGCCTTTGGTGAGGAAAGTCGCAATAGCCAGATCTATGTAACCTTAATTCAAATAATTATGTAAGAGATATTGAAAGACATTTAAATATAATTTATAAGGGCTAAAGAGATAGCTCAGTAGAGTAAGTGCTTGCCTCACAAATGCAGGGACCTGAGTTCAATCCCCAGTTCCAGAAAAATAAATAAATAATAAATAAATAAATAAAATCTATATTTTCTATTTATAAAGCAGGATCATTATAACTTTTAAAAATGTCTTTTTAAAAAAGAAAATACAAAAAATAAATAAATAAATAAATAAAAAAGAAAGTACATGTCATTAGAAATCTACCACATAAGAAATAGCCATGAGGAGATACTCAAACAAACTATCATACTTTTTTTTTTTTTGACTCCTGTCCTTGCGCTTACCAGGCAAGCGCTTATTCTACTCAGCTATCTCCCCAGCCCCAAACTATCATACTATTTTGTGACTTTTTTCATTCTATAATCTGGTACAACATCCTCTGGGGTCCAAAAATATGTATCTGTATCATCCTTTTAGTGAACGGCTACACAGCATTCTATGAAGCGAATGTACTACTAAAAAATGTATTATTAACCACTCTTGTTAAAGAATATTGAGGAGTTCTGATGTAAATCTTACATACATATCTTACATCCTTGTCTGGGTATCTTCTTAGGATAGAGTCCTAGAAATGGAATTTATGTGTTAAAGGTTTTCATGTTTCTATTCTAATACACAGTGCTAATCTAATACAACTTTAAAACTCACACTCTTGGATCTATCAGCATAGAAAGAAAGATTTTCTTGGCCACAGACTTTTTTTTTGAGTTTCACTACTCAGTCCTGGCTGGCCTGGAGTTCACTTTGTAGCCTAGGCTGACCACAGGCTCACAGCAATCCTCCTCCCTCAGTATCCAAGTGTTGGGATTACAGGCATGTGCCACCACACCCTGCAGACAATAGACTTCTAACAAGTAGAAGACACTTCTAACTAATCTGGTTTTCCTTTTTTTCCTATTAGTTTTTTAAAATTATCGACCACAATTCACCCAGGACATTAGTAAGGATCAAATCAACAGCAAAAGAGAACACTTTAGATGTCTTAACTCTATTCCTTCCTCTTTGCCAAATGTTATAACCCATAACCCACCCTCCAATCAGGCTGACTCTGGTAGGCTACCAGAAGATTCTACCCAATCACCTACTAGCCTCTCCTAGCTAGGAACAGAGACAAGAAACATGGTTTCCCCAGGTCAGCTAATGCAGCTGCAACAAGGCAGAAAACAGTAGGAAAGACAAATACTTTGCAAGAGCACAGTCCTCAGGAAAAGAAGAGGTAGGAGCTACTGCTCTGAGCCCTGGACACCATGGTGCAACAAACCTCATAAGAGGGGCTTGTCACAATGATAGCTAATCAAATCTCGACGGAATCCTGTAGGGGGAGTGTGCTTTGGAGACTACAGGGCTATCCCCAGAAATTACAGGCCTGGCTGGGGTAAGACTTAACCTAATTTCTCTTTTAAAATTCTTTCATCTGGCTGAGGGTATAGCTCAGTGGTAGAGCACCTGCCTAGCATGCACAGAGCCCTAGGTTCTACCCTCAGGACTGGAAACAAAAATCCATGAAGGAAGGGCCAGGGAGAGGCCTCAATGGAATAAGTGCTTGCCTGGAGGGAAGGAGGGAGGGAGGGAGACTTATAGAAGCCACAGGCAGAAAGGGGTACTTTATTTGACACATCTCAGACTTTCCTTCTGCCAAAGTATACAATGAAACCCCACACAAACGAGGCAAAGAGGACTTCAGTTACTTAGAGGTCACTGCTGCTGGGCATATTGATGTTAAAAGAGCTCCCCTCCACATGCCACATGGCCTGCTGGCTTTTCCTCACGTTTCCCCCATCTAGCTCTGTGGCCACGGAAAAGTCAGTCTGAAGCTTCTCACCTGATCTACTGCTATTTAGCACAATGAAGGAGGCAGTATTTGCCTCTGGCATCATCAAAGCTTCCAGAGGCAACAACAGACATAAGCACCTCCACCCTGCAAGCAGAAAGCACAGGAAGCATGGGAGAAGTACCCCCAGCCTCATGTTCTGCTTTAAGCCCTACCCACTGGTACTAGGAGGATCAGAGAGAAATATAAAATGAAGCCCTGGTTTTTTGTTGTTGTTGTTTGTTTGTTTTTTGTTTTTGTCTTTTTGAGACACTATGTAGTTCTGGCTGGCCTTGAGCTCACTTCTGTAGCCCAGGTTGATCTCAAAGTCACATCAATCCTCCTGCCTCAGCCTCCCAAGTGCTGGGATGACAGGCGTATGCCACCACACCTGGCTCAAGCTCTGGTTTTATCACCATTTCAAAGTGGGCAATCTCCTTACCCACCAAGTAGAAGCTTTAGTTCCCAGGGCCAGCACACACATTTCCTGCAGTGCACTGCCTCTAGACGAGGATGCTATCTTCCAGCCTACCATGCAAGTCACAACCATGGCCTCCACCACCCTTGCTCTAAAAGGTGGACTGTGGCTTTGCTGCAAGAAGAAGCAGAGGAGATAGCAGGGCGAGCAAAGTAGGACCAGAAACAGGTCTGAACATGATTATCTGGAAAACCCGGGAGAAGATCACAGCAAAATGTGATTTTAAATTATTTTAGTCCACCAAAAGCTTCTCTCTCATTACTTGAAATTTTCTCCTACGAATTGCAATACTGTTGACAATTCTAGGTGTGAGCACATCTCCACTGGCACCCCACCTGTCCTCCTTTATACTTCTGGTGCCTGCTCATGTTTTCAATTTGCATTGCAAAATCTGAGAATGGAAAGCTTCTTAAGAAAGTAATTTCCTGGGCCAGCAGCTCCTGGAGTAATATTCCCTTTGCAATTACTGCCACCTCTACTTGCAAGTTCTCTCCTCCTCTTTCTCATCTTCCTGCCCTTGTCAGCACCTTGGAGGCCTGCCCCAAGCCTTTGTGATGAGGCCCCACCAACAATGCCACATACCAACCTCTATGAAAATGTTCAAGGGCCAGCAAGATAGCTCAGTGGACTAAGAGCCTGCTTAGGCAAGTGCAGGAACTAGAGTTTGATTCCTAGTACCACATGGCACATCAGCCCTGCCCCTGGGCAGGTGCACTGTGCTAGCAACTGAGTCCCGGCATGATAGTGCACACCTGTAATCCCAGCACTGAGGAGGCTGAAAACAGGAGGATCACTACAAGTCCAAACAGTGTAGTAAGACCCTATACAAAAAAAGAAAATGTCCTGGCCAGAGAGAAGTAACAGCAAATTTAGAAGAGGCAAAAAATCTTGAGTAACTGGTATAATAGGCCACCCACCAGAGTTGTGCCTATAGCACATAGATATGTAACTGTCACACAAAATAGGAGAAGCCTCTGATCCCAAAAGCCCACGGTATAAAATTTTAAGAGAGTTCTAGTGAAGAAACTATTAGAAAAGCATAGGGATAAGCACATACCCAAACCATACAGCCAGATTCAATAGCATGCCTCTGAAGGAAGAGCTAAGCACAGTCATTGGTTTGCTGAGGCATAAATACATCCTTTCTGTCATTTTGAACAGACATTATAGTCAGCAAAGCAGAATTCAAAATCTACACAAACCTCCATGATTCTCAGCATCTTGTATAAGCTTTTTCTTATGCTGATGACACTGACATATTCCACTGCTGGTGGTATGTGTTGGCAATCATTCTCCTTTATGGTGTGAGGAAAATATCCCAGGTGCCAATTGGCAAATGGAACTACATAATAATGAAACTCACTCACTTGAAAAAATAAAAAAATACTTTAAAAAGTAATGAAACTCCCTGACACAGAGACACTGTATGGCCCACAGAATTCCCATTCTTAGGCCTTATGCTCACAGTTAAAAGCCACATAGGTCTACCCTGAACTCAGGGAAGGAAGGAAATGTGACTGGCATCATGAACTATTGCCTGGAGGTCAAGGGATCAAGACTGCAGGATGGAAAGGTGCTAGCAGCAAGGCAGACTCCTTTTCAAAAAGAAATTTCATTTAAAATGAATAGGAAAACAAGAGGCCTAAAATTTGATTCCAAACTGAGACACTGAAATCTGCCCCCGAAAGGGCCTTGGAGCCACTAACTGCTGGTGAGTGGGGTGGTCCTTCCGGCTCCAACAGGATTGCCCCCCACAAACATATCTTCTGCTACTGATTAAGCCAGACCCTCACTGTTTCTTTCTTTTTTTCTTCATTCATGCCTCTATAAGCTCCACAACAATCCCAGGTTTACTTGGCTCAAAAAACCAAAAGCACAGATCTTTTATGAAGATTCCTCTTTTGGTTGATTTGCGCTTTGCAACTAACAGGTGGGGATATTCTTAGATATATGAGTATTATCATGACAAGGCCACTGGAATGGATCAGTGCCGTAAGTCAGTCAGGGCTACAAGCTTCCGCTCCACCATCAGGTTCCTCTTTAGCTTGACAGATCAAACCCCAAGCCGAAGCAAACTAGAGATCAGTTCAGTGTCTGAGCCAAAGGTCTTCACAGTGAGGGACCAAAGCTAACCTGGCTGGGCCTCCACTACCCGTGCCCCAGATTAATCACCACCAGGCAAGACCTGGACACAAGCCTGCAATCTGAGCTTTGCAGCACCTGCAGAGGGGCTGCCCTGCTACCCCCTCACTCCTGTGGGCAAGACCCCAGAGCATGAGGGTGTCCACCTGTTGACAAGGTTACCTAGGATAGGAAGGCAAGACACTCAGCCAACTTCAACCTGGCAGATAAGTCATGGATGATTTGGTGGCTCAGTGAAGGAGGGAGAAAATATATGGTGGCTTGGGCAGTGAACAGAAAGGAAAAGAGGTCCCAGGCATCCAAAGAAGAAATCTAGCTGGAGCTCAGAAGTGGGTAAATGAAGCCCTCAGAGGGTATGGATGCATGAGATGCTGTGTGTGTGTGTGGTAGCAGTCCGCAGATCCACAGAATGCTGACAGGATGGGCAGAGGCCACAGCAGACATGTCTTTTAAAAGCATCTCCAAATGCTGCCCGATATTCTACATAAAAGGAAACTCAGAAACAGACTCTTTCAGAGTCTATGGAAGTTAGATGTCAAGACCTGGACAGCAGTTTCTTCAAATGATCTCATGTGTCAACATGCTGTTTCCAGCACAGGCTCACATAGAGCTAGTTACTGTACAAATGAACTCATTTTCTAGGAGCCAAGAACACTATTACATTATAAATTCTTCACAGATGATAATCCCTTTTATTTTGCTACTTCCCCAAGAGTGAGCAGAATATAAAGACATATTCATGAGGCTTTAAAAAAAAATTTTTTTAAAGAATTTATTTTATTTATTTATTTTTTTTTTCTTGTTTCAGAACCTTTATTTGTTTATTCACTCATTTTTGTGGCCAGCTCAGCCCACCCCAAGGGCAGGGCTGGCGCAGCATGTGGTGCCGGGGATCGAACCGCGGTCCCTGAAGCCACCCAAGCTTTCCCAAGCAGGTGCTTTAGACCACTGAGCCATCCTGCCGGGCCCCCTAAAAAAATAATTATAATCAAAAGGAGGCAGAGAAGCACAGACATCTCTATTGTTCCACTCATAAGCTGTGCTTCTGGGATGCGCCTTGGCCCACAAGAAAGAAAGGCAGGAAGAAGTGGTCAGAGTCAGGTGGAAGGAGCAAAGCCGAGGTCAGAGCAGGAGAAGGTAGCCCCTGCAGCACCCCATCCTGGCACAGCCTGTACCTCTGCAGCCTCATCCTCAGGACTCCCTTTGAACCTCTGGCTACAACCCAGAGTTCGGACAGAGCAGTGGTTACAATTACAGCCTTGCCTAGGGAGGGAGTGCTGCAAGTGACAGGGCAAGAAAGGTCCCTGCCTATAAAACAGCCTGGAAAACAAACCCTTCATTTAAATGTTAATGAAAGTGCCGTGGCAACATCAGAGGCTTCCCGGCTGCCCAGAGCAGCTACACCAGCCACAGAATTTATGGCTCCCCTTCACCCTCCTGCCTCCTTCTCTGTTTCATCACCCACTGAAGTTTAAAGACAAGAAAAGAAAAAAAGAGAAAAGAGAAAGAAGGAAAAAAATAAAGAAGGAAGGAAAGAAGAGAGGGAGGAAGGAAGAAAACAAGCTCTAATTTTAACATTAATTCTGTGCTTCCACTCTGGGATGTGACTGGTAAACTGTCTGTTGGCAGAACAATGATCAAAGGTGCAAAACGCAGGCACACTGCACACACAACCTAGGAAAGTCAGCAGCAGCAGCAAACACGCCCTCTGCCCAAAGAGAGACAGGGGTGCGGGTGGGTGCAGTGGTTATGGGCCAGACATTCACAGGGCCTGACAGAAGGAGACTGAGTTCCCTAGGGTTCTCTCTTAATTTCTTTCTTTCTTTCTTTCTTTCTTTCTTTCTGTTCTTGCTTCAGGACTTTTGTTTATTTATTTATTTTTATGGCCGGCTCAGCCTGCCCTGAGGGCAGGGCTGGCGCAGCCATGTGGTGCCAGGGATCAGACCGCGGTCCCTGCAGCCGCCCAAGCTTTCCTAAGCAGGCGCTTTAGACCACTGAGCCATCCTGCCGGGCCCCAGTTCTCTCTTAATTTCATTATTTCATTGATACATCATATTTGTATTCATGGGGTATAGTATAACTGTCTGATATGTGTGTGTGTGTGTGTGTGTGTGTGTGTGCATACGCACACACAATGTTTATGTTGACTCTGAGTACCGTGATTATCATTTCTGCCTCCCCCAATACTTACTACTTCTATGTGTTAGACACTTTCAGGAGTCTTTCATTTTGTTTTTTGCGGGACCAGGGTTCAAACTCACGACCTTGCACTTGCCCAGCAGGCACTTGTGCCTCGGAGCTATCTCCCCAGCCCCAGGAGTCTTTCATTTTGAAATGTAAGCTAAATTGTTGCAGGCCCTCGTCACCCTACTGTCACGGAACACCAGTACCCATTCCTGCCCCCTCCAGCTCCTTGAGCCCCACCTAAGAACAGCCCACACTGTCTTTCCTGCTTTGCTTGTTTGCATCTCCTGTCTCACCTATGCCACTTAGCTCATAGTGGTTCTCCTAGTAACTACAGGGGAAGATCAGTGCTTAAACAGTATGTAGAGAGAAAGGGGTGGAGGAGAGATAGGGAAGGCAGAGAAAAAAGAGAGACAGAGACAGTCAAGACAGGTGGAAAGAGTTTTAATACTGATACCAAGGTACGGAAACAGATCCCTGCTAGCAAGTAGTCTTGATGTGTATCAACTCTGTACCTATAGCATCTGGCACTCCTCAGTAGCCTCTATCTCTATTTATGGTGGGGCTTTTTCTGTTTTGTTTTGTCTTTATATTATGGCCAGCTCAGCCTGCCTTGGGAGTGGGGCAAATGTAGCATGTGGTGCTCGAATAGAACAGCCGTGGTTGCCTAAGCTTGCTTAAGCTTTCCTAAGCAGGTGCTTTACACCTCTGAGCTACTTCGCTGGCCCTATTTGTGATGTTTTATTTAAGTCAGTTCTTGACAACGGAGCCAGTCATCCTGGCCAGGGTAGGAGCTGCTCCCACAAATGGCTTCTGGACCAGCCAGAGATAGGAGGGTGCTGGTCTCCGGCCAGCAGCTCAGAACATGAGCTTCCTGTACCCATTTTACCCTGAGGAATGGCTGAAATCCAGGTTCTTGAGGACCTGAACCTACCTCTGTGCTATTTAGTTCTTACTACCGATGACTGTGACTGCCTGAGACACTTGGATGTGCAAGAGCAATGAATGCTAGAGCTAAGACCTGTCTGTGACTAGGGCTGCTTAGGACCTGGATCCAGTGTGATGGCACCTTACTCTGATACCCTTCCAGGGTGACTCATTTTAGCTGGCCCAGTGGGCCTCCTGGCATTACCTAGAGTTTCTGTCTATCTCTAGGTGTCATGATGCCCCTTCCACCAACCAGCTCCATCCCCGCTGTGGTGTCCTTGTGCCTCTATTTCATACAGTGACCCCACATGCAGGATACTCCCTCCTATGCTGTTCTGTCTGGCAAAGAGGGTACCTCACTAAGTTCCTCAGTCCCTTTTTTCCAGACAGGTCCCAGGAAAGGAGAACGGAACTATTTTACAAGACAGCCACAGCCCTTATGTCATCAGGTGGACCAATGTAGAGCAACTACAAAGTTGCCCAATGCTGAGCATGCCCTTTACGGGCAACTGTTCATTGTCAACTAGAAAAAGAAACCCTAAGCGACCCGGTCTCCACTGTTGGTTCTTCTTCCACTAAATGTACCAAGTGAGTTACAAAGCCCAGGGCCAACGGACTGCTGCACATGGGAACCAACAGGATCCCCACTGAAGGCTGCCTACTTCTTCTGAGCTGTTAACCTCTCTGTTGGAGCACACCCCACATGCAATTACCTCTCAGTAAAGAAAGATGCATTTCAACAGGCTGGCAGACAGTGCTCACCACACATAGCACACAGTAAACCCAGTAGCTGCTGGAACAAACACCCTCTTCTCCCAGAAGGCCCTACTCCTGGCCAAACAGTGTAATGCACAGTGATCGTTTTCCTTCCAGGCTCACCCTCACCTCTGAGAGAAATAAAGCAAGAAGGGGCAACTACCCACCAAAAGCCCCCAGAGGCCGCAACTCACTTTACAAATCTGAATTGGTACATTTCATGCAGACTTGGACTAACCCCCCCCCCCAAAAAAAAAAAAAAAAAAACAGGTCACCACAGTGAGCAAAGTTACACAAAATTATATTGTATATTTAATCACACAGCTAAGTCAAATTTCTACAACTATACCACTCATATATTTCCCTGATGACAGAAAGGGGAGAGAAAGGATTAAAATGCAAGAATCTGGGAAGCCTTCCTGACCACACTCACCCACACAAGGGCAGCGCTGCTTGAGATGGCAAAGAACTCTGCGGAGTACCTCCTGCCAGAGCAACAGACATGCTGCCTGCAGAAGAGGAAGGCTATGTGCTCCTTTCCCTCCTTTCCTTCTTCTCTTCCTGTCTTCCTTCCCAAGCAAAGAGAGGCCAGGGCATCTACAGACTGCTCTCAATAAAGCCCCACTGCAGGGTAGAGAGGTTCTGAAAACTCAAGAGCTATGTGCAAGGGGACTGGAGGAATGGTGCAAGCGTTTACAGCTCTCAGAGTAAGTCCAATCTCCTACATGCTGCCTAACTGCCTCGCCCTGCCTCCACTCTGTCCCACAAGAGAGACTGCTCTCCAGCCCCTACAGAACTTTCTGGGCCAATAGCTACCCTCAAAGATGCTGCAGATGAGCCACAGCAATGGCCCAGGGGCCTCCTGCAGGCTGAAGAGGACAAAGATTACGGCCTTTACTGCCGATCTGACACACAACTACTGGGTTTACTGTGGGTATTCCCTTGTACCTCAATTTCTCCTGTTGTCTAAAAGAAAATGACACTCTCTCTCCAGCCAGAGAGCCTGGCCACTGCACTCAGTCTAGCCTGCACTCCCAGTGATGCTCCTGTCTTATCCCTTACTGAGTAAAGCCCTGGGGAAGCTATCACATGGGGAGTGAGGTGGAAAGGAATGGGAAAGAAAGAGAGGAGGTGGGAGGGAAAGAAGTCAAGTCTGCAGCAGTGTCACACAGCCTTGTTACGACGTACTTTATTCAGTAGGAAGAAACTGTATAATGGCAGTAAAAAAAAAAATCATTTATTCTTTGTTTGTTTGTTTTCCAAGTTCATGGCTGGCCCCAAACTTCCAGCAATCCTCCTGGCTCAACATCCCAAGTGCAGGGATTATGTACCACCATATCTGGCTGCTTTTAAAAATCTTCTTTTCCAGGGGCCCGGCAGGATGGCTCAGTGGTCTAAAACGCCTGCTTAGGAAAGCTTGGGTGGCTGCAGGGACTGCAATTCGATCCCCGATCAGCACCACATGCTGCACCAGCCCTGCCCTCAGGGCAGGCTGAGCCGCCCATAAAAATAAACAAACAAACAAACAAAAGTTCTGAAACAAGAAAAAAAAATCTTAAAAATCTTTTCTGTATTACTCATGAAAAAGTATTCAGAACTCAATGTGACCTTAGACAGTAGTGCTTTTTTTTTTTTTTTTTTTTGTCTTTTTGAGACAGGGTCTCGCTATGCAGTTGAGGCTGGTCCTGAGCTCACTTTTGTAGCCCAGGCTGGTCTCGAACTCGCACCAATCCTCCTGCCTCAGCCTCCCGAGTGCTAGGATTACAGGCGTGCGCCACCACGCCCGGCAGTAGTGCTTTTTTTTTAAAAAACATTTTATTTATTTTTTTTCTTGTTTCAGAACTTTGTTTGTTTATTCATTTTTATGGCTGCCTCAGCCTGCCCTGAGGGCAGGGCTGGTGTAGCATGTGGTGCCGGGGATCGAACTGCGGTTCCTGCAGCCGCCAAAGCTTTCCTAAGCAGGCGCTTTAGACCACTGAGCCATCCTGCTGGGCCCCGACAGTAGTACTTTTGAAACAATACAGCTGGACATTTTTCTGCCCTCAAACTACCTCAGACAGGGCTTTTCCACCCTGGACCCAATACACCACTTCAGTCTCTTCCTTTTACTCATCCAACAGCCCCAGGTGGGATCTCCTCTGCAGGAAGAAGGCCTCATATGTATTTACAGCAAGATTATTGGTATCACAAAAGAAGATGAGTAGGCAGGCCTGTGGAGGCAGAGGAAAAGCTCTTTGCCCATCACCTTTCTTCAAGCCCTACCATTTTCTTCTGCACTTTTTAGTACCTAAACATGGCCCCAAGCACATAACTGGAATTAAGCAGCATCCTCCACAACTGCCTGTAATACAAGTTTGAAGGTTTCAAAAGGAAGGGAAGGAGACATTTTGATACAGGAAAGAATACCTTTCTCCTGGCCAACAGCACCTCCTACTAAGCTGAGGGCGGGAGGCACCCTGTTTCATATTACAGGTGCCTGGCTTCACACACAAGAAAACAAGATAGGAAAGCTCCAGGAGCAAGGTCAAGTGCACTCTTTCAGGTCATCTCTACAATAAATTGGTAAAATCTATAAAGAAAAGAGATGAGGGAGCCTAGGCTAGAAGGGAAGCCACCTTGGCCACTCTGAGAGGAGGAAAGCAGAGCTCATCTCCCAGCATGTTCTAAAAAACAGACTAGGGCTGGAAGCCAGTGCCTCCCAAAGGTGAGAAAGCTGATGAGTTCACTGAAAGGTTCAAAGCTATGGACACGGGGCTGGCCTGATAGCTCAGCAGATTAAAGAGCCTGCTTAGGCAGAGCACGGCAGCCAGGGTTCTGCCCCTGGGGCACGCTGAGATGGTGATTGAGACTGGGCATGGTGGTGCACACCTGTAATCCTAGCACTTGGGAGGCTGAAAATGGGAGAATCACTTGGGGTCCAATCTACATAATGAGACCCTGTAGACCCTGTCCTAAATACAGAAAAAAAAAAAAGAAAATAACACACACACACACACACACACACACACACACACACACACACACACACAGTGGAAGAAAACAATCTATAAAGAAACACTATATAAGGTAAAACTAGACTTTAGCTCTAGCCCAGTATATTCTTCAGGCAAGTAGAAAAAAGGGGGGGGGGGCAGATATAACACCAACACATGCCCTAGTCATCTAGTGCAAAGGAAGACTCCCCGAAACAAACTTTTAGAAGAGTCCAAGACATCATCTGTGGAGTTGGGGACAAAGCCATCACAGGGCCAATAAAATGTACGAAGAGGTCAAAAAGACCCTGAAGACTATGAGAGAAACACAGGGCCCAGGTCTCTACCAAAGACAAGACACAGTGAGGACTTAGCAGAAGGTCTGCACAGAGCAGATGACTGACTGGTAGTTTCCAGAAGGGATTCACATAGTAGTAGAGACATTAGACAGCTAAGTTCTCCCTTGAAGCCAGCCTCCAAGTTGTGGCACCACCCTGACATCACAATTTACTGTGATCTCAAGGGCTCTTAATGATGAAAGCAGACTCTGTTCTTAACCTCCTGACTGACAGTACCCGCAACAGGTGCTGTGTTCTCTTCTGGAATAGGTGCCATGACATTCCAGAGGAAGGGGATGAGGGTGAGGGGCAGAGCACAGACCATCTCCAGTTATGAGGTTTCTGTCCGACCAGCCCCTCCACAACCAGCCTCCTGACATTGGTAGAAGTCCTTAGGCAACCACTAAGGCACAGTAACTCCTGTCACTTCCACACCCCCAGTCCTTATACATACTAACCACGGACACTCAAGCCTGGCTCATATGCTCCTAAAAGGGCAGTACCTGGAGGAGACGAAGCTCAATGGCTCCATTTTCACCCCCTGCTCCCACACACTTAGCTTTTCCACTCGCTGCTGGTCTTTCCTAGGATTGCTAGAATGATTTGTTCTGAACAGCGACAGGTTTATAGGTTAGCCGACACCTCTGCTCTGTGGAATTTTAATTAACTTCTCCCATCGTCAATATGCTAAGGAACGGGGTCTCCATTCTCTGGGGTCAGCAACGTATTTCAGGTCTTGCTATATCAGCCGTCAAATTGAAGAATTAATGACGTGGCTAATCGGCTCTAATTCTTAGGTAGAAAAAAATTTGAAAGGGAGTTGTGGAAGGGAAGAAGAGGAGGGGTACAGGTTCTATGAGAGGAAAGGCTAAAGAGGCCTGAGTAAGGGGAAGACCAACTTGCTTATAAAACAAGTGACTGACTTAATTCAGTGTGGGATAGTAGCACCCCTACAACTTGAGCATCTCCATTTGGGTGGGATGAGTGGTGACAGAAGCAGGCAAAGACCGTAGTAAAACCATGACAAAACAGGCACAAGAGAGTCTGCAACCTGCTGTGTACTTGCACTGAGGGGCCTGGCCAGAAAAGCAGAAGTTAGAAGTTCAGGTGCTCTACTTAAACCTAGAGAACCACCAATCAGGCTAAAGAGTGGGGTAAAGCCATCATCAAAAATGCTGCATTTCTGCTGTAACGGTCAATGTTTCTGCTCCTCCACATATATGTATTTGGATACAGACCCAAGCCTTTCTTGACAACTCCACTGGAGGGATACTCCCTAGGACATCTTCCAGGGGGAACAAAGCAGACATGTGAGTTGTGAGAGCAGGCTAGTGGTACTGTAACCTCCCAGAGATGCTGACAGGCCTCTCTGCTTTGGAGCATCCCCAAAGGGCATCTGCTCCAAAAAGGTTACCCCTATTAATAGCTGGACTAAGTTCTAGGAGCTGGACTCTGACAAACCAGTATGGTTTCTTTTCCTGGACATTTTTGAGGTTGGGTGCTTAGGAGATCAACCCTAGAAAGACATCCCAACCCCACAAATATGTGAAAAGACTGTACATCTCTTGGAACATTTAAGAATCTCCAAAATAGTGGCTCAAAGCAACCTGGAATACACAGCTGGAAGATTTTCTAGCTCATCTGACATAGTAAGACAAAAGCACACAGAAAGTCCTCTATTTACAAACACTCAAGCTGTGCACTCCATAGATAAGAACAGACTTTGCATTACAAACATTCATAAATGTGGTAAGTCACAGAAGTGGCTCACATGTCTGCCAGGTATAGTCACAGGTGTGCTGCTGCGTGCTCACTGAGTAGTATGACAGTGCACAGTAAAACAGTGCTCAGTCAGAGCCCAAGATGTCCAGAAACAAGAGGAGAAGCAAGGGTGATGTGGAAAGGACTGCTGGGAAGCAGAAAGCAATACACACTCGCTGCACACTTGTGTCAAAACCCACTCTGTCGGCCTTACAAATGAACCTGGCTTATGGACATTCTCCTGGAACAGCACTCATTTGCAAGCCAGAGACCACTGTGTATGAGACAAATCACATCCATAAATGTACCCCTTACCTGAGCACTGGGCTGATAGCAATGGACCAGACTCGGTCTTCAGTCTGGATGGTGTGTGAGCACTGCCCCAGCCGGCCTGAGCTCAAAGGCCATACCTGGAAACAGGAAAGGGAATGCTCTCATTGGCATGGCCTGGGCTTAGGAGACAGAAAGATGTACCAGGTAGGTGACCATACCTACGCAAGTAAGAACATGGAGAACCCTCTCTGCTCTGCACACACAGAGAGCAGGCATTGGCAGAAGGACCCCTGCAGCTTTGGGCTCACCTATGTTCAGTCAAACCCCAGCACCCAGTCCTCATTAGCCTCTGACTTCTACCAACAGCCATCACATACCAGTCAATTTCATACCAAAGAATCAAAAATGTTGCATTCCTCAGCTAAGCTTTGACTACCACAGAGTAAATGAGTAAATGCAGCTTGCCTCTCACAGCAACTTTCCCCTGCCCACAGGTTGTGCTTTCTCCTATCTCTTACCAAGATTTTACTCTGGGAAAGCAGGGAGAAGAAGGTCGAGGGGTAGTACTGAGGCACAGTGATAATCAGAACACTAAAAAGTAGACTAAAGCACCTGCCAGCCCCACCCCCAGGGTGCACTGAGATGGCAACTGAGACTAGGTGTGGTGACACAAACCTGTAATTCCAGTGCTTGGGAGGCTAAACACAGGAAGATAACTATGAGTCCAATCTGGGTAGTGTGACCCTGTAGACCCTGTACTAAAATACACTAAGAAAGGAAAAAAAGAACACCAAAATGTAAGCTGCAAAGGAAAGAAAAAATGGAGGAGGCAGAGGAAGCAGGAAGGAGATGTGTTGTTGGTTCATATTGCCTGCCTCAATGCTAGTCATGTCAACAGGGAATTTAGCACCTAGTGTCACCCAAAGTAGGAGAAAAGCTTAACTTTTTTAAGCTTCCATATCTCCTACAGGTTAAAAATATTGCTTGGAGCACATTATCTGGACCCTATCAGGCAGGAATGTACATTAGCAGCTACTCTGGGCTTAACTCTAATCAACACTCACAGAGCCCTCTCAGCAGTCAGTGCATTTAGAAATCTCCCATTAAGCACTGGTCTCCCCTTTACTTCATCTTACTCCAGATGACACACAAGGGATATAAATCTCTAACCAAACAGAAAACCTCAAACACACAAGGCTGTCCTCAGACATAGCCACCAAGGGATCCCAAGGCAACCAAATGGAACAGTGACCTCTCAAGGTGCCTGCTGTGCTATAACAGGAACATGGTGAATGCAGGAAGGACCTTAGATGGAAGAACTTTAGGGAAACATTGCTCTACTTTAAAGGATAGGTGACGGAGTGCGGGTGGTTCTGCCTTCTTGGGTCACATGGTGCCTCTTCTCTATGAACTGAAAAAATGATTTTTCTCAGTGTGTGTGTGTGTGTCTAAGAGACAGACAGAAAGACGACAACTTGTGTGTCGGGGTGATGTGTGAGCACCTATGTACTTTTTCTAGGGAACAAAAAGTTTAACTAGAAGGTCCTGAATAAGGAGAGTCAAAAAGCAAAGACAAATTCTGTAATTTTCCAGAATGCCAAGATTCCAGTTTACTCTGCACTTTATAGTCAGGCTTTTTTTGTTAGTAACTATACATACTTCTGACTTTCTCCTTCAGACTGCCACTTGGCAGAGACATTTCCTTTGGCCTTGATATGCTCTCCCTGGGAGACAGGTTGTTCCCTGCAGGGGAAGGGGACACCAAGAAATCTGATTTATAAAATCTCTAGGGACAGCCTGAATTTACTAGTAGTACCCTCTATAGAGAGGACTGGCACATTCCTAGATTCTGCAAACCACAGAACAAGATTCCTGGTGTCTTGGAGTGGCTCAGGAAGCACCTCACCAATTGCAAGCACGACTTGAAAAAGCAGCTCTCCAAGCCTGCATCACTAGCACTACACACTTCAGTAGCATGAGTGTCCTTGAACCTGAAGGACAAGAACTGACATGTATGGTAGGTATATCCTTACCCTCAATGATCAAAGTTGTGACATATCTACATTGGAAAATAAATATACAGTGGGAGTGGACATTATATAGCCCTTTAAAAAAAAAAAAGATTGGGGGTAGCAAGACTCTTAAAATGAGCAAGGCTTTTAACTTAGAATTCTAAAGCTGAGGGCCAGTGAGATAGCTCAGCAAACTAAAGCATCTGCTAAGGAAGCTTAGGCAGGCACAGGGACCATGGTTTAATTCCTGGCACCACATGCTATGCCAGCCCTGCCACCAGGGTGGGCTGAGCCACCACAGAATCCAGGCATAATGGTCCATGCCTGCAATCCCAGCACTGGGAAGGCTGAAAACAGGAAGATCACTGTGAGACCAAGCTGTGTAGTGAGACCCTTTAACAACTACATACATTAAAAAGAAAAAAAAAAATTCTAAAGCTGAGCACTCATGCTAAGAATCCTAAAACAAAGAAAAACCTGAATATTGAAATACTCCCTGGGGCCCAGCAGGATGGCTCAGTGGTCTAAAGCGCCTGCTTAGGAAAGCTTAGGCAGCTGCAGGGACCGCAGTTTGATCCCCGGTACCACATGCTGCGCCAGCCCTGCCCTCATGGCAGGCTGAGCCGGCCATAAAAACAAACAAACAAAAGTTCTGAAACAAGAAAAAAATAAATAAAAATTGTATTCCTTAAAAAAAGGAAAAAAAAAAAGAAAGAAATACTCCCTGTAAGCTACAGTTGCAGAAAAAGCATGCAAAAGCTTTGGGATCCAATCAATCTGGACTATTATCTCTCATCTTAGAAATGTTTTATAATCTGACAAGAAATGGCCTCAATTTCTTGTCACTTGATTGACTTGGGGACTGTAAAGTAGATTAGGAGAGCACACTCCTGGGTGTGCTGCTCATCCAGAGTGCTGCTGGGGCCTGAGTCTGGTCCTTTCCCTTCCTCTCTGGCACTCCTCCCTTGCTCTGCTTCCCAACTCCACTACACCCTTGGCTATGACGATCCTGCCTTGGAGCCAGCTGAACATGAACAGGTACTGAATCCCCTGAAGCCATGAGCCAAATTAAACCTTCCCCCCACCTTTTTTTTTTTTTTTGAGACAGGGTATTACTGTGTAGTTTACACTGGTCTTGAACTCACTACGTAACCCGGGCTGGGTTCAAACTTGTGGTAATCCTCTTGCCGAGGTCTTCCAACTACTGAGATTATAGGCATGTGCCACAACACCCAGAAACTCTCCTCTTTTAAGAGTTATGGGAGGGCCCGGCAGGATGGCTCAGTGGTCTAAAGCACCTGCTTAGGAAAGCTTAGGCGGCTGCAGGGACCACAGTTCAATCCCCAGCACCACATGCTGCACCAGCCCTGCCCTCAGGGCAGGCTGAGACGGCCATAAAAATAAGTAAATAAACAAAAAAAAAGTTCTGAAATAAGAAAATAAATAAATAAATAAAATAGGGGCTGGGGAGATAGCTCTGTGGCACAAGTGCCTGCCTGGCAAGTGCAAGGTCATGAGTTTGAACCCCAGTCCCGCAAAAATAAATAAAAAATAAATTCTTAAAAAAAAGAGTTATGGGAGCTGGTCTGACAGCCCAGCAGACTAAAAACCTCCTGCTTAGGCAGAGTACAGCAGCCCAGGTTTGATCCCCAGTGTCCCACGCTAGCACTGCACCCAGGGCACACTGAGATGACGATGGGAGACTGGCCGTGGTGATGCACACCTATAATCCCAGCACTTGGGAGGCTGAAAACAGCAGAATCACTACAAGTCTGAGCTATGTGGTAAGACCCTGTGGATCGTGCACACCCTGTCCTAAATACAGAAATAATAATGATAATAATAATAATAAATTAAGAGTTATGGGCAAGGCCAGAGATTTAGCTCAGCAGTGCAGTGCCTACTTGGCAAGCACAAGTTCCTGAGTTCAACTGCAGGGGTTTGTCAGTTAGTTCAGCTGATTAAAGCACATGCTTGTGCAAAGCTGGTCAGGCACAGGAGACCATGGTTTGATCCCCACCTCCACATGCTGCATGAGACCCAGCCTTAAGGCAGCCTGAATCAGAAAAAAAAAAAAAAAAATTCCAAGTTCAATTCCAATACAAAAATAATTCCTGAAACTTTAAGAGTCGTAGGTAATGGATGCTGTGTCTTAGCAAGAGGAAGCTAATACAGCATCTCAAAGCCATGTCAATCCTGATAAAAGTCCAGAAAAGCAATATGAACTAAGTTACAGTAAATCCGAAGCTGACATTGGGCAGAAGACAAGAAAAAGGGCTAGTTCTTGGGTGCACCTGGCTCAGAAGCTTTGCAAAGAGAATGCTTTGCTCCCTTGATCCCATAACAAGCATCTCTTTCCTGAAACACATCATGTATTCATGAAATTCTCCCCCCCAAAAAAAGAAAAGTAATAGAGGCTTATGTGTACAACATTACTTATACAATCTGTTACAGGTCTAGGTACAGTAGAAGTCTATAGAAATAGCTATAGAATTGATGCTACTGAAAAGAAATGGAGAGCCAGTTATAAAAGACAAACTGTGAGTAATACCAGAACAAGTCAAGAAATGCGAAGCAGCTGGACACATGGACAACAGCAGCAAGGAGGGAAGCTGAGCTGCATCCAGATTCAGAAAGGATGAGCCAGTCAAGGGGAACAGAGAACTTAGCAACAGCTGGTGCAGTCCGAGGTGCAGAAGGCCAGAAAAGGGAGTTGTGCTAAAGTTTAAAAGAAATCCTCAGCCGGGCATGGTGGCCCACGCCTGTGATCCCAGCACTCCGGAGGCTGAGGCAGGAGGATCGGTGCAGGTTCGAGACCAGCCTGGGCTACAAAAGTGAGCTCAAGGCCAGCCTGAACTGCACAATGAGACCCTGTCTCAAAAAGACAAAAAAAAAAAAAATCCTCAAAAAGAAGAGGGTGGCGCAATTTTTAAAAGTAGGGAGTATATATTTTAAATCTTTTTAAAAATCCAAGCTAGAGACTGGGTGTAGTGACACACACCTGTAATCCCAGCTCTTGAGAGGCTGTAAACAGACGGTTCACGGGGCCTGGCAGGATGGCTCAGTGGTCTAAAGCGCCTGCTTAGGAAAGCTTAGGCGGCTGCAGGGACCGTGGTTCAATCCCTGGCACCACATGCTGCGCCAGCCCTGCCCTCAGGGCAGGCTGAGCAGGCCATAAAAATAAATAAATAAACAAACAAACAGTTCTGAAACAAGAATAAATAAATAAATAAAAAATTTTTTAAAAAAGACGGTTCACTACGAGTCCGATCTAGCAGTGAGACCCTGAATACCTTGTAGATATTTCCCTAAAATACTAAAATAATAATAAATAAATAAATAAATAATCCAAGCTATTAAACAGAGCTGAAGGCCAGCAAGATAGCTCAGCAGTCTAAAGCACCTGCTTAGGTAACCACAGGGACTGCGGTTCGATCCCTGGCACCATATGCTGTGCCAGCCCCACCCCCAGGACAGGCTGAGTTGGCTATAACATAAATAAATAAACAAACAAACAAAGTTTTAAAATAGAGCTGAATCAATATTTATACATGAAATAAATCTAATATCAAAAGAATTTGCTATCATTCTTCAATTACCAGCAGTCTGTGCCCTAAAATTTCAATATGTAGTTAAAAATTAGTTTATGCTGTCAGAATACTGGGTGTCAGAATACAGAGGATAGGATAGAAGAAAAAGATGTCACTAAAAAGGGGGTACCAGCAAAAGCCAGAGCCATGACAGGAAGATGCTAGAATGGGATGGTAATGTGTAGGTCACATATGCCACAAAACATTCTATACAAATTTCCTTTTGAGAAGAAAGGCAAGTTAAGGCCAGTGTCTTCACAAGGAATGCTATAAAAGTAGTGACCAATCAGAAACTTGAAGTACTGGGGAGGGAAAGGAGAAGCAAATGACAGGAAATCCAGTT
Source organism: Myocastor coypus (assembly GCA_004027025.1). Lineage (NCBI taxonomy): Eukaryota > Metazoa > Chordata > Mammalia > Rodentia > Myocastoridae > Myocastor > Myocastor coypus. Next base: position 22,139 of record PVJA010012886.1, read on the forward strand.
TCCATGTTGGTCCAAAACCCTTGTAGGATGTGTCCCAGGTTTCTTGTGCTGATGGCATTCTCTGACTCAGTAGAAAATGTAAGACTTTTAAAAAGCAGCAAAGGCAGAAGCTTCAATAAATAGAAGGGCACCTATTTAGTCTTTTTTACATAAATTAGCAATAGGAGTAATTACTAGAGGGTATATGGAGCCAGCAAAGTTCCTGAGAATAAACTGTTATTTCCCCCTCCTGAGCCCTCTCCCTATATTTTTTAGGAACCCATTTGCTGCTGTTGGCACTACAGAGCCTTTATATGCTGGGAAACAGAAAAGCAAGAAGCTGCTGGGTCTCTTACACACCAACTAAATTATTAGAAAAGGTCTTATGGCAGCCCCATGGGACCAGACTCACGTCCTAACTAGGGCTACAGGGCACAGGCATGAAGAATTTTTCTCTGTCTCCTGAGGGGAGCTCCTTGTCCCAGATGTGGACAAGCTGAGTCCGCAAAGTAAGAGCCACGCTGCTTACCAGCCTCACCGCTCTGTGCAGGCCTGGCAGTGCTGCAACAGCCACTGCTTTTCTCCCCTTGTCTCTGCCGCTCACTGATCACTCTCCAAAGAAGCAGTAAAGACACATCTTAATTGTCAGCCTAAGTGCTTAGAAACAAGGTGGTGAAAAAGTAACCTCCCTAAACAGACATCAAGTGAAGGGGGGGGATTTTTAAATAAAATGTTGGGGTCAGAACTCAACCCACAAATTTAAGGAAACATCCCAAGCCCTGTTTTTGAGTTTACGCCACATTTCAAGTGAGTGGCAGGCTTCCCAGCCACTGTCCACTCCTATCCCAATCCAGCTGGCAGGGACATGGCCTGGGGGACAAGCTGCATGCCAGAGGCATATAAGTGAGCTCTTTATTGTGTCATTTCTCCACTGCCCCCACCCAATGTTCTCAGCCAATCCTGGAACCCAAGGTCCACTCCACCTCCCCCATGAACTCCCAAAAGACAGGACAGAACAGCAGTGTGTAAGAGGACACCATCTCACCTTAGCTGTCCTGTCCCTAGAGCCACTCACAACGATGCCCCCTTTGCAGTCCACACAGTTCACCTCCTGCTCGTGAGCTAAGTGTTTGATAGCAAAGGCGCTGTGAGTCTGATGAATGCCAATCTTCCCATCTCTGGAGAGAAATAAGGAGCCCACCCCAAGAGCCAATTACTCTCTCTCTGCAGGACAAGAACCAATGTACAGAAACAGCCCAGGTCTTCAATAATATTCAGATTTGCAAAGCATGAGATAAGTGCTGAGCTTCTAGACACCTTTACTTTTTCAGTAGACTTAGTACTGAACAGAGCTGAAGTAAAATTAACTTCTCCTGGAGAGTACCAAGCTCAGCTTCACTCTGCATTGAAGACTCCTCATATTCCTTCTCCAGCTAACCCTGCGAACTGTTTTTGCTAACTCTGCTTTAAACAGAAAAATTAATTTTTAAAATATCATTCCTCTTTCTAGTGTCTATCCGCATCCCTTTGTGACTGAGACAGCAAAGTCAGAGGCAGACATCAAGTATCTGAAGAGGATGGAAGAAGCCTTCAGTACTTACCCTCCAGCACTGATAATATGTGAGTTGGCCAGCACAAAGTGACAAACATCCTCATCATGCCCAGCGAAGACTCCCTGGGGCCGGCGGTTCAAACTGGCACCATCTGAGCGGAACTGGTAGGCCAAGATGAAATTAGCCTGGGATATGTAGAGAGAATTACCCTCCAGTTGCATCCAAGGCATTTGACTGCAGAAAGGGAGAAGAAAACATAAGACTGACTCCCCAGTCTAGTCTCTCCAGGGCTAACCTGCAAAGTCCCCAAGCTTTCATCTGGGAGCTGCCTTCCCAGTTGTCTATTCTCAACTCCCCTCAGATGGCTAGTATAACTCTGAGCTTTGAGGTAATGTAATATTCAAACTTTTTTTAAAAATTACTTACTTATTTGATAGAGGGTCTTGCTACGCAGCTCAGATGCATAGGGATCCTCCTGCCTTAGCTTCCCCAGCACTGGGATTACAGGAGTGTTCCATCATGCCCTGTTTCTATGGGCAGCCCAGAGCCACCAAGGCTGGCACAGAATGCAATACCAGGGATTGAACCAGGGTCCTTGTGCTTGCTAGGCAAGTGCTTGGATGGTCATGCTATATCTCCCAATCCAATCTTTTTCAAACTTTCTAACTATAAGACCAACTAAATATCTCTTTTAATTGAAGAATGCTTGATACTTGAATTAGTAGCTACCTGTATTTCTCAAGTATAGGCAGAATTTACAAAATTAAACGCCAATATTCAGGTATTATGGCATATGCCTGTAATCCCAGCACTCTGGGAGGCTACAGATTTGATCCAGCAAGGACAAGTTAGCAACTTGTCCATTTAAAAAAAAAAAAATTAATAATTTCAAAGTGCTAAAATGAAGCTCAGTGGGAAGGCCTTGAATTTACTCCCTAGTACTACAAAGAAAAAAATATTAAGTAGGAAGTGGAAAAGATCAAAAGGAAATCTTCTAGTCACATGATACAACATCCCATCAACCTTCAAACAGGTTGGAGTGACTTTCTTTGGTTCTTCATCCTTAGACACAGATAAGCCAGAATCTGCCGGGAAATAGTATTGGAGAAAAGAGAAGAGTACGTTCTGGAAGCCCCATTCCTTTGTTCTGCTTGAGCAAAGGGTCCCTCTATAAGTCAAAGAAATGAGGCCTTTTAGGAAGCAGTGCTAATTTACTGATGAGATGCCTAGGCCCTCCCAGAGATATTTATGTATCTGTACCAGAAGGTAAGTGTGACAATGGAAAAATAACTCCAGAGCAGACTGCTGTAATTCAGGGACTGCTGAGAAAGCCAGCTGCCTCAGCGACTGATAAAACAAATTCACAAGTAGTTAAAGATTTCCTTTCCAACCTGCAGGAGGAAGAAAGGTTAGAAGCCACAGGGCAGTCCCATGGTCCAGTATGAGCCCTCAGCAGAAAGAAGGCTCTATAGGAGACTACACTTTCTGGGGGGATTATGAGCCCCCTTTCCACCATAGGCAGCCCACCTGCCTTACCCTACCAGGTCCCAAGAAAAGCAGAGGAATAGCTGACTCATCCCAGGTACAGACACCATCACCCACTGCCAAGCCTTTCTGAGCAAACTGGGCTGTTTCTTCCCCACGCTCCTTAACACAAGCATCATGGGAATGTGGAAAAGTTCTGCAAATTGACTTGACAGGCCATTAAATGCAGCTTGTACTTGGTGGTAATGGAGTCTCTTCCCAGGAGGCCTTTAGGAGTGTGTGCATGTGTGACAGGAAACATGTGCAAAGGTGTTCAGATGTTTACATTCTCAGTCACTATGCACATTCCTTTTCAACATCCCATGCTTAAGTGTGTGGTACACTCAAGATTGGTAGCCAACAGGCATTAGAAGTCAGGTGTTTAGAGCCATCTGGTAAATGGCCACTTGCTTAGAACAAGAAACAAACTAGGTTCATACCAGGTAAATAGTAGAGAATCCTAGGGCAGTCTGATGACTATTTTATGTGTTTATTTGGCAAACTACTTGAAACTAGCCCAGAAAGACAATATAAAGGACAAAGCTTGATAGAGAAATAAAACTCTACCCTCTGGCATTCAAAAACACAAGTGGGAATTGAGGATAAATTCCTTCATCATAAAAATCTACCCTTTTTCCATGGTTTCTTTGGCATCACCGCCACACAACTCACAGCAGCTGATGCTAGTGAAACTGGTGGACACTGGACACAAGTGAGCAAGGAAGGCTCAGCTGATGCCTCTGCCTACCAGCACAAGGACACGTCACTCCTCCAACGGGAAATTCATGCAGCTCTCTACCCACTGCAACCAAGCAGCGAGAAGCAACATTTTAGAGGGGGAGCCAAATGCTATTGATAACATAATTTAGCATTGATGAAGCATAAAATTGATGGCATTAACAATGCCACAGGCACTGCGTTACTCACTCTTCTCATCACTAGGACAAAATACCCAATGCCTACAACTACAAGGAGGAGACGCTTATTTTGGGTCACGGTATGGTCCACAGTCAGCTGGCTCCACTGCACTATGACACAGCAAAGGGGTACAGGAGAGCAAAAACTGGTGACCACTCATGGTGACCAGGAAGTAGGACGCAAAGGAAGAGCAGGAAGGCAGATGGACCTTTTCAGGCCATACCTGCAAGGTGCCTCTTCCAATCAGATCCCACCTTCTAATAAACAGCAGGTCAGCTATGCTGTCCCATAATCCAGTAACCTCCCAAACACATGAGGCTCTGGGGCCATTTAAATTTAATACCCATCATTCTTATTTTCCCTTTTAACAAAGTAGCGGAGTTAAGAGGTGAGAAGTAGCTCAGTGACACAGCCTACTTGCCTAGCAAGTGCAAGACTCTTAGTTCAGTCTCCAGCACAACACACATACCTGTAGAAAAGAGAGCTAAAGAAAGTGAATTAGTAAATCCCTGGAGCAGAAGAGTGGAAGAAAAGTAATTATAGAGTAACACAGAACCTGCCTGGTAAGTGCAAGGTCCTGAGTTCAACCCCCAGTACCAACATAAAATAAAAGTCCAAACAACATAGATTGGAACACTGGCTTCATTTATATCTTCTGAAGGGTTGTTTACCTATGAGTGGTGGGAATTACAAGTTTTTATTTTCTTTTTCTGTATGTTTACAATTCTTCATCTGTGCTTTTAATAAACTTTTTTTTTTTTTTTTTTTTTTTTTTGAGCCAGGGTCTTGCTATATAGTTCAGGGTAGCTTTGAACTTGTTATGTATTTATATAGCACAGGCTGGCCTCAAACTTGCAGTTGATCCTCCTCTCTCAGCCTCCCGAGTAGTGGGACTCCAGGTATGCACCACATCTGGTTTAGTGAACATCTTATAATCATAATACATACAATTTCTTAAAATACATTTTTATAGGGGCTGGGGAGATAGCTCCGAGGCACAAGTGCCTGCTGGGCAAGTGCAAGATCGTGAGTTCGAACCCTGGTCCCACAAAAAAAAAAAAAAAAAAAAAAAAAAATACATTTTTATAACTCCTTTTTTAAACGCAAAAACAAGCTGTCCCTCTAGTGCCCCCTTTGTGGCATTTAGTGACTCTCCAGTACCACCCTGCACCAGAAAGCCTCCCTTACTCTAGAAGCCAGTGTTTCAATTCAAAGACAGATAACTTACCTGCATCGCCACTTGAGCAGAATTCCCTCTCGGCAGCGCCCCAACCTCCAGTTCTGAGACACCTTCACACGTTCCTTCACCGGGACATTGCTCATCCTACATCCAAAAGAACAGAAAGTCCAGTCACTACCATACATTCCCAAGAAGAAAAACATTTCATGGACTTACTGAGTTACCACTTGGGAACACCTAGGATATAACTAAATATAAGTAAAGGGATTAGGAGACCAAGGTTAACTCTTCTCTCTCCACACTTGGATAAGCAGGAAAACCTAGGAGAAAAGCCTGCTCGTTAAACTACTAAGTGTCTACACTGATGCCGAAGCAATCTAATAGAGAACAGACAAATAGTTTGGGAACTTCTGAATGTCCATATGGGAAAAAAAAAAAAAAAAAAAAATGAACCCTGACTCTACACCTAACACCAAACAGGAAAAAGTAATTCAAAATAGATCATAAACCTAAACATGAAATCTAAAACTACAAAGGCCTTAGAAGAAAAGAGAGAAAAGCATCTCTACCTAAGAGGTGAGACAAAGTTGTCTGAGGACATAGAAAGCTGTAATACAGGGCCCGGCAGGATGGCTCAGTGGTCTAAAGCGCCTGCTTAGGAAAGCTTAGGCAGCTGTAAGGACCATGGTTCGATCCCCAGCACCACATGCTGCGCCAGCTCTGCCCTCAGGGCAGGCTGAGCTGGCCATAAAAATAAATAAATAAACAAACAGGAGTTCTGAAACAAGAAAAAAATAAAAGAAAAAAGAAAAAAAGAAAGCTGTAATACAAAAGAAAAACCCAATAAATCAAACCTAATCAAAATTTAAAACTTATGCTCATCAAAATGAATACACAAACCACACTCTGAAAAAAAAAAAACTGCCCATATATATATATCTGGCCAATGATGCGTGCTCAAGATGAATAATTTCCCTATGTGTATACTTTTTAAAGACCAATAATGAACTTTTCTACTTTTGTTTGTGGAAAGCAAAATGGTATAGCCATTTTGTAGAACAATCTGAAGTTCACTATAAATCTGAGCACACACCTACTCTTATGACCCAGGTAGAATAAAAGTATATTCCACAAACATCTTACACGAAAACGTTCAAAGAAACTTCAGTCATTATAGCCAAAAGTTGTAAACATTTGCCGCAGAAAAGTGGATAAATACATTGTGATAAATTCATACAATGGAATACTCAGAAAAAAAAAAAAAAAAAAAGGAGAGAAGTACCAATAACACAGTAATGTAGACGAACGGCAAAAACATTGAATAAAAAAATACACTGATGAGTTCATATTGTAAGATTTCATTAACATGAACCTGAGACAAGGGTTAATGAACCTGTAATGTAAAAATCAGAATACCAACTATCACTAGTGGGAAAGGAACTGACAGGACAAGCACATGTAAGAATGTTCTGGCTTGGGCCCAGCGGGATGGCTCAGTGGTCTAAAGCGCCTGCTTGGGAAAGCTTGGGCAGCTTCAGGGACCGCGGTTTGATCCCCGGCACCACATGCTACGCCAGTCCTGCCCTCGCGGTGGGCTGAGCCGGCCATGGAAATGAGTGAATAGACAGGCAAAGGTTCTGAAACAAGAAAAAAATAATAAATAAATAAATAAATAAATAAATAAATAAATAAATAAATGAATGAATGAATGAATGAATGAATGTTCTGGCTTGCCGGGCATGGTGGTGCACACCTGTAATCCCAGCACTTAGGAGGGCAGGCTGAGGCAGGAGGATCGGTGCAACTGCAAGACCAGCCTGGGCTACAAAAATGAGTTCAAGGCCAGCCTGAACTGCACAGCGAGACCCTGTCTCAAAAAGACAAAAAAAAAAAAAAAAAGAGTTCTGGCTTTGTGCTATCTAAATCTTGAAAAGTATGGGTTATATAATGCATATGCACTAGTGAAAAATTTATTAAATAATTGGACATGGTGGCACATGTCTATAATCACAGCACTGTGAGGATCACCATGAGTTCAAGTCCAGCCTATGTTACATAGTGAATTCAAGACCACTCTGAACTACCTATTAAGATCCTATCTTTAAAAAAAGCATTAGGGGCAGAGAGATAGCTCAGTAGAATAAGCGCTTGCAGCTGAAGTTGGAGAGTGAAAATTTGGGCCCACTCTAGACAATTTAGCAAGACCCTAACTCTCTCTTTTTTTTTTTTTTTTTTTTTTTTTTGTGGGACCAGAGTTCAAAGTCACAACCCTATACTTGCCAGGCAGGCACTTGTGCCATGGAGTTATCTCCCTGGCCCCAGCAAGACCCAATCTCAAAAAGAAAAAAGAAACTAGGGGCCTGGCAGGATGGGCCAGTGGTCTGAGGCGCCTGCTTAGGAAAGCTTGGGCGGCTGCAGGGACCGCGGTTCAATCCCCAGCACTACATTGCTGCACTAGCCCTACCCTCAGGGCAGGCTGAGCCAGCCATAAAAATAAATAAATAAACAAACAAAAGTTCTGAAACAAGAAAAAAATAAAATAAAAATTCTTTAAAAAAACAGAAATTAAAGAAATAGAGCTATAACTTAGCTCTACCTTGGGTACAATTTTATTCAAATATAAATACACTATAAATTTATTTATTTATTTATTTATTTTTTTTTGTCTTTTTGAGACAGGGTCTCGTTATGCAGTTGAGGCTGGCCTTGAGCTCACTTCTGTAGCCCAGGCTGGTCTCGAACTCGCACCAATCCTCCTGCCTCAGCCTCCCAAGTGCTGGGATTACAGGCGTGAGCCACCACGCCCGGCTAAATTTTTACTCTAGAAACTTCCTTTGAAAATGAACATGTTAATCAGCAATATGCATATACGTTGAAATATTCAGGGTTAAGGTACAGTGGTAGTAAATTACTTCAAAATGTACAGCTAAGCAAATAATTCTAAAACCTAGAGGGTAAGCATACAAATGTTCATCACAAAATTCATTCAGTTTTCTATTTATTTTAATTTTTTGCCTAAAACAATGTTGGCTAAGGAGTATAGACAGTATTTCTCGGGTGAAAAAGGCAACGGCCCCAAGCGTTAGGCCTGCACACAAGCAGCGAAGTGCTCAGGGCTGGCTGCAGAGGGGGAAAGTTCAAAGCCTTGGCAGAGTACACCTCTGGAGAGAGCTGTGAAATCATGGGCAAGACTCGGCAAGTTCCCTTGTGGGCTGCCCCTAACGCCCCTCTGCCTTCACGCCTTGCTCTGCTGGATCACATAAGGCACACTGCTTGTAATCAAGAGTGATAACTGCAACGCCAGTCTACAAGTTCACTGGCTAAGGAGAGACACACATGTCCTCCAGCCTCTACTTAGGCCGTCACGCTCACCGCCTTTACTAAGGGCTGGGAGTTGTTGCTCACAAGATTTTAATAGATACACAGAAGGAATGGTTTTGGGCAGGCAAAAAGATAACTAATTAATGTCTACATAGTTTTCTGCCTTCTGGCCTTATTTATTTGCACTGAACAATTATTTTTGGTTACTAAAAAATGAGTACATGGTTAAAAAAAATACATAGTATGAAAAAGTTAACAGTACAAAAAAAAGTCAAGACCTTCCTCCTCTCTAAAGGCCTGCATGCGTGCATCTGCACAGGCGTGTGCATGCATGCGTATTCTGGTATGTGAATACCTGTGTGTGTGAATATTCCTGTATCTATTCCTTACATCTCTCCCCTTTGCAGTACTGGCAACTGAGCCCAGGGCCTTCACACTGAGCTAGAGCTCCAACGTTTTTTTTTTTCTTGTTTCAGAACTTCTATTTATTTATTTTTATGGCCAGCTCAGCCTGCCCTGAGGGTAGGTCTGGCACAGCATGTGGTTCTGGGAATGGAACCTCGGTCCCTGCAGCTACCTAAGTTTTCCTAAGCAGGCGCTTTAGACCATTGGGCCATCCTGCCAGGCCCCCTAGAGCCTCAATATTTTGTTTATTCTTTATTTTGAGATAGGGTTTTGGGTTTTACTAAGTCACTAAATTGCCCAGGCTGGGTTAGATCTTCTACTACTCCTGCCTCAGCCTCCCAGAGTGCTGGGTTTATAGGCATGGATCACCAAATCTGGCTTCTCTGTTTAACTAAAAAAAAAAAGGCATACTATTCCACTCATTGCTTTCCTGACTTTACCTTATAGTTGGAGAATTACTCCACAGAAATAACTTTAGATCCATTGTGTTCTCTTTAATAGTTGTACAGAATTCCATTATGTGACTCTACTATATTCTATCATAATTTATTCACATCAACTACTTATTGATATTTATGTTTCTTCTAGACTTAATAAAACATTAGAAATGGTATTGAACAGGTAAAAGGAAATGCTGCATCTATAATTTTGGCAGATATGGTACAAATCACCAAGATGATAAATCAACTTTCACGTCAAACAGCTTATTTTTAGTGTTTATTTCTAAATATCTTTGATATTCTTTCATTTTAAAAAAAACATTTTTAAAGTTTGAAATAACTTATAGAAAATCAGAGAAAGGCTGGTCATAGTGGCGCATGTCTGTAATCTCAGTACTCAGGAAGCTGAGGCAGAGGAGTGCTGTGAGTTGAAGACCAACATGGGCTACACTGTGAATTCAAGTCCTGCTTGAACTACATAGTAAGATCCTATCTCAAAAACAAAACAAAAATAGAACCCCCACCCAAAAATCACCCAAGATGAAAAGCACAGAAAAGCCGCCGGGCGCAGTGGCGCACGCCTGTAATCCCAGCACTCGGGAGGCTGAGGCAGGAGGATTGGTGCAAGTTCGAGACCAGCCTGGGCTACAAAAGTGAGCTCAAGGCCAGCCTGAAATGCATAACAAGACCCTGTCTCAAAAAAGACAAAAAGAAAAGCACAGAGAGACTCAGAAGGCAGGGGGCACACACCTGTAATCCCAGCACTTGGGAGGCTGACTCAGGAGAATTGCTGTGAGGTTGAGACTAGCCTGGGCTACAAAGTGAGCTCAAGGCCAGCCTGAACTGCACAGTGTAATCCTGTCTCAAAAAAAAGAGGGGAGAGCCCGACGTGGTGGCACACACCTGTAATCCCAGCACTTGGGAGGCTGAGGCAGGAGGATCAGTGTGAGTTCAAGACCAGCCTGGGCTACAAAAGTGAGCGTAAAGCCAGTCTGAACTGCATAGTGAGACTCTGTCTCAAAAAGACAAAAAAAAAAAAAAAAAAAAAAAAGAGGGGATATGCTCCCCTCCAAGGGGGGGCTCACTGAGAGGGCAATTGGGACTAGGTATGGTGGCCCACACCTGTGATCCCAGTGTTTGGAAGGCTGAAAACAGGAGGACTACTATTAATCCAATCTATGTAGGGCTGGGGAGATAGCTCTGTGGCACAAGTGCCTGCTTAGCAAGTGTAAGGTCATGAGTTTGAACCCTGGTCCCACCAAAAAAAAAACCAAAAAACAATCTATGTAGCGAGTCCCTGGAGACCTGTACTAAATACATTTTTTAAAAAAGAAAGCATCAAAAATTTGAGGCCAGCATGAACAACTCAGAAAGACCCTGTCTCAGAATTTAAAAAAAAAAAAATTAAAGATATAAAGATATACCAATAATGGTTAGAAAAATTATCATGTCTGCATCCTGTGCTCTGAATACTAAATACTGGGACAATAACATGCATTGTATCAATTATTGGGAATGTACTGCTAACATGTTTTGAAACTGTTGTATTGTTATTTCTTATAAAAGTAATTTAAAAAAGAGAAGGAATAAACTATATAAAAAAGATGTAAGGATATAGTTCATTTGTAGGGTATTTGCCTAGTATTTGAGAGGCCCTGGATCTGATCACCAGTGCTAGAAAAACAAAAGTGAAAACAAATACAGGTACAGCATGTTATAAATCACTACAAAAGGTTATTTTACATCAATAAAACATAGGTTCTGGGAAAACTGGCTGCATGCAAAAGACTGAATGTAAAGCCAGATCTTTCACCATGCACTAAACCAAAATCAAAAATGGATCTAACATCTAAATGCTAAAACAGAAATACTTAGCGTGCTGGAAGATAAAATAAATAAAACTTTTGAAGACGTAGACATAGGCAAAGACTTTCCAAACAGAAAGGCACCTTGAGAGCATAATGTTTGTTTGTTTGTTTGTTATTTATTTATTTATTTATTGTTTCTAAACAGAATGCTAATTGAACAAGAAATATCCTCAGAAATCACTACAAATGAGATATCAAACTAAAAACCTGCACAGCAAAGCAAGCAAGCAACAGAGTAAAGCAACAACCTATAGAATGGAAAAAAATATTTTGCCAGGTGTTCCTCAGACAGAGAACTAATACCTAGAATATTAAAAGAACTAAAAAAAGGTGTTCCCCTAAATAAAAGACCCAATCAAAAAAAGGGCAACTAATATTAACAGATATTTCTCAGAAGTACAAATGGCCAATAGATACTTGGAAAAGTTCAATATCTCTGGCAGTTAGAGAAATCCACATTAAAACAACACTGAGCCAGGCGTGGTGGCTCACGCCTGTAATCCCAGCACTCGGGAGGCTGAGGCAGGAGGATTGGTGCGAGTTCGAGACCAGCCTGGGCTACAAAAGTGAGCTCAAGGCCAGCCTCAACTGCATAGCGAGACCTTGTCTCAAAACGACAAAAAAAAAAAAAAAAAAAAAAAAAAAAACACTGACACCAGGTGTGGTACCACACACCCATAATCCCAGCATTCAGAAAGCTGAGGCAGAAGGATCACACCAAGTTCGAGACCAGACTGGCCTACACAGTAAGTTCAAGTCCAACTTTAACTACAAAGAGAGACCTTGTTTCACAAATGAAAACAAAACAAAATAACACTAAGATTCTATCTTACTCCAGAAAACAAGGCTATCATCAAGAAATCAAATAACACAGGGCAATACATGGTGGTGGAGGGTTAAAGCAGCCTTGTCCATCAACAGATGAATAGATGAAGAAAATGTATCTATACACAATGGAGTACTACTGTGCCACAAACTGCAAGCAGGTTATTTGTAGGGAAATGGAGGCACCTTGAGAGCATAATGTTTGTTTGTTTGTTTGTTTGTTTGTTAGTTAGTTAGTTATTTATTGTTTCAGAATCTTTGTTTGTTTATTCACTCATTTTTATGGCCGGCTCAGCCTGCCCCGAGGGCAGGGCTGGCGCAGCATGTAGTGCCGGGGATGGGACCACGGTCCTTGAAGCCGCCGAAGCTTTCCCAAACAGGCGCTTTAGACCACTGAGCCATCCTGCCGGGCCCCTTGAGAGCATAATGTTAAGTAAAATAAATTGGACACTCAAGCTTGAATATTGCATGGTTTTTCTTACATGAAAAACTCAAGATACAAATACAGAGTAAAAGAAAAAGAGAGCAGGAAGTAGCAAGATAGATTTCTTGTAAGTGGGAAAGGGACCAAGATAAAGAGGGAAGAGGGGATGAAGAAAGAAATTAAGATGTGCTGTGTACACGCACCAGCTCCCCACTAGCAATGCAAGCATATGACACACACTAATAAAAAATCAAAACTGATGGGGGCCCGGTGGGATGGCTCAGTGGTCTAAAGCGCCTGCTTGGGGAGGCTTAGGCGGCTTCAGAGACCGCGGTTCGATCCCCGGCACCACATGCTGCGCCAGCCCTGCCCTCGGGGCAGGCTGAGCCGGCCATAAAAATGAGTGAATAAACAAACAAGGGTTCTGAAACAAGAAAAATAAATAATAAAAAAAAAAATCAAAACTGAGAAAAAAAAATACATGGTTAGTAGTTACTACTCATGAATGGTATCACCACTGAAGCTAAGCAAATAATCATTTTTTTCTCATTAATTTGCTTGTAACTTCTAAAAATTGCTCCTCTTGTATCAAATGTTTCATACTTCAGGCTGGATGGTTAGGCCTGGATACGCACAGGGACACAGGTTCTGTTTTATTTTATTTCTGCAATGCTGAGGGTTGAAGCCAGGACCTGAGCCACATTGCCCAAGGACTGCGGACATACAGATTAAAGCTAAGCTCTGACTGAACTGTCCTGTCTGGTGAGTGTGGCCCTGGTTTCAACCTGCACTGCCAGATGGAAGAAGAACTAAAGACAGGAAGATGGACCAAAAGAACTGACCTCTAAATGAAAAAGAACAGACTACCCTGCTGCCTCTAACTGCACATCCCTCCCAGTTAGAGAGCGATCATTTCTAGTTACACATCTCCTCTTCAGTTGAGTTAGGTCTAAAGTTTGACAGTAAAACTAAAAAAAAAAAGGAATATCCAAGATCATAGCAGGAAGAAAACAAAGAGGAAAGAATGGACATTTTCTACAGAAGGACAAGGACATTTCCTTCTCCCCAAGTCACTTAACTGCCATTTGTTGACACTTCATTAAGGGCCCACACACGCCCCTGAGGGCCTGATCACAGCAGCAGAAAACTTTCAGGTTGAACTTCAGAAGCCACTGCCCAGCAGCAGGCTCAGTCACCCCCTCTAGAGGAGCAAGCCCCTTGGCTGTGGTACCTCATACCACATTTTGACTTCAATTGTTCCTTTTGGCTTTGACTGGAGAAAGTTGTCACTTGGTTAAAAGCATCTTCACAATTCAACTATTTCATCCCTTGCCCAGTCATCCTGAGGGTCGCTTTCCCCAGCTGGCAGCCAATCTATGTATATTTCCATTGGCTTCAGCACATGAAGAATCAGGAACTTTAAAAAAAAAAAAAAAATCCGCTTTCTCTGAAAACCGGTATCTCCCTGTGAGAACCTGGCCTTATCCAGGTAACAGTCAGCAGAACCCGGCAGCAGCAGCAGCAAAGTGCCTGAGCGCTCGGGGAAGCCCCGTGCCTTCACCTCTGCAAGGCCTCTAGCCCTCCACTTCTCCGAGTCATTGATGAGGGTGCTCCCGTCAATACAAATGATTAGTGCCATGTAAACAAATCCTCAGTGGCTGTTGAAGCACAGAGGAACCTCTCACCTGGCCCATGGGCCTGGCCCAACTGCCGCTTTCCCAGCCCTCCTTCTCTCGCCTCAGGCTCATTTCACTCCCTCTCAGCTTTCCAGCACTTAGTCACCGTTGGAGTTGGAGTCTGACTGCATTCCTGGGTCCAGGCCTCTCTCAAACAAAAACAGTACAACAGGCACCTAAGGTAAACGATCTGGCCCCTCGGACCCTTGGCAAGTGAGTCCAAGGGAGCAGAAATCAATCTAGACAATTATGTTAGGATGCCCTTTCATCTCCCCTCTCCTCATCACACCCCAAACCAAAAGCAAATAAATCAACCTCATCTGAAGAATGATGGTTGGAGCAAAGGGGGAGAAATACGCGTAACGTGAGAATAACTGAGAGACTATATCTGATCTGTCAAATCTCTTAGATCAGAAAACTCCCAGAACACAGATCAGTGTTCTCTCGGCCCATCCTTAAACCCAATCCCCCTTGATGTCACAGATGCTGCCTAGTTAATGGCGGCACAGCAGCCATAAGTGTAGATACCTGCCTGACTCACAAGCAGGAACGGAAGTAGAGGTACAGCACTAGGTCTGTAGGGCGCAGTGCTGCACAGAACGATGCTTGGAGATTTGGGACTTTAACATATTTTCATTTCTTGATTTCTTGGATCTTCTTCCTTCCCCAGAAAGCAGATTTTGACCTTTGCTGCATGTATTCACCAGTTCTCCCAATACTAAAAAGTTGGCTTTAGAAAAACATGAAGTTGGTGGCAAAGTGGGTTGGCATTCAGGGCCATCCAGGGGAGGTGATCAGCCTTCAGCTTTGTGTCCTCCTGTGCACAGTCCTGTTCTGCTGCTGCGCTTCCTACAATCTTGCTTTGCTCTACTTTTCCTGTTTTGGAGCAGAATGGTTAGCAATGTACCGTCACTGAATGATTTTTCATTGTTTTTATTTGGTGTGGACCCTGGGGTCTCTGCTGCTGAGGCTAACAGAGCTATAAATGATGAATTAGAAGTTTCTTCTCTTGGGCTAAAGCCATGTTCCTCACTATGCAACCAAATACCAGCCGAGCCTCTTTTCTACACTCATCCCTATGCTGTATCTTCCCCTACAGGGTCAGCACCACTTTACCTTGTCCCCAAAAACGCTCCCTTCCTTTTTCTAGAGACTTCAAATTTAGCCATTCTTCAAGATCAGCTATCATTACTTCTTGACTTCTCCAAACATTTCCATCTATGCCATCTGAACCCTTGCAGTGAAGCTAATATAAACTTCACCATTGCTAGCTTCTTATACCAAATCTCTTATTTGTCCAATTAGTCATAAATTTCTTAAGATCAAGTTTTAAACCTTCAAGTACTTCTAAACGTAGCTCCCACCACTCTGCAGACCAGTGGTAAACCAGGGCCCTAAACATGTGCCAGCTGACTTTAAACAACATATAGAATTTATTCTCTCACTCAACAATCAACATTTTTACAATTTCTGAAGGATACCAAGAAACAATGAGACCCATGATACAGTTTGCTGTAAATAAGAGGAAGATAATATATTCAGAATAATAGTACGAGTGGCCAGGACTCAATTCCCAGCAGGATGTGCTGGCCTGGCCCTGCCCCTAGGGTGTGCTGAGATGGAGATTAAGACTGGGAGTGGTGGTGCGTACCTGTAATCCCAGCATTTGGGAGGCTGAAAACAGGAGGATCACTCCAAGTCTGATCTCCATAGTGAGACCCTGTAGACTCTGTCCCTAAATATATAAAAAAAGAATACTATGTACTTTATCATGAAGAATGTAAGAGAACATGATCAGGCCATTAAACTGATATACTGAAACACCAACATACCCAAGAAAGAATAAGTAAAGAGCATAAATGATCACAGGCAGAGTATTCAATTTTCTAAAATACTTCTCCTCCCTGGGGCACTAAATTGTCCTCTGTAGGTTTAAACCTGAGAACCTCCTGCCTCAACCTTCCAGAGTACTGGGATCGATTACTATGTCTAACCAAAACTTGCTTTTTTTTTTTTTTTAAGGGACTTTCTCCTTTAATGTACTATCAAATTTTAACATCCCATAAAATTATATCTCAGACGCAAGAAATAAGGACCACAGTCCTAGAATAATAGATATTTTGACAGATTCCACTGAAGAACTGCTTAAGAAAGAACTGTTTAGGGCCTGGCAGAATGGCTCAGTGGTCTAAAGCGCCTGCTTAGGAAAGCTTAGGCGGCTACAGGCA
>PVJA010012886.1:38579-50928 GCA_004027025.1 Myocastor coypus
TTTTTTTTTTTTTTTTTTTTTTTGTGGTACCAGGGATTGAACTCAGGACCCTGCGCTTGCCAGGCAAACACTTATTCCACTGAGCTATCTCCCTAGCCCAGCATGTCAATTTCAACAATACCTGTAGCTTCAAAAGGTCTTCCTAAAAATGTTTCCTACACCATGTCGCCTCCAAATCATTATGCTATATAGACTCAAGGGGAAAAAAATCTAAACAGCTAAGTATCTTAAGGCATCTGTTCATCAAAGCTGTCCAGAGCAGGTTTAGGAGCACTGGGTAGGGCCCGCCAGGATGGCTCAGTGGTCTAAAGCACCTGCTTAGGAAAGCTTAGGTGGCTGCAGGGATCACGGTTCGATCCCCAGCACCACATGCTGTGCCAGCCCTGCCCTCAGGGCAGGCTGAGCCAGCCATAAAAATAAGTAAACAAACAAAAGTTCTGAAACGAGGAAAAAAAATAAAAATAAAAAATTCATAAAAATAAAAAAAAAGCACTCAGTAGTGTTGGAGAGATAGCTCAGTGTAACAAGTGCTTGCCTGGCAAGTGCAAGGTCCTGAGTTCAATCCCTGGCACCACCAAAAAAAAAAAAAAAAAAAAAGAAAACCACACACACTGAGTATAAGGCCTGGTTCTTTGTGCATGTGAGTTTAAGATTTAACAGCTGGGCCATGTTCATACCCATTTCCTCCTGCCACTGGCTAGGTTCTGTAATTCTTAAGGCATCTGACCAGTGTGTGTGTTCTGCAAGAGGTTAAGAGATATTAAGCAGAGGAAACTTGTTACAGCCACAGCATCTGACACAATGCTGGCTGAAACAATACCAGACTCCCCAGTGCCTTCAGTGCACCAGTGCAGTGTTCCCCAAGAGAGGGGCTGAGGTGCACAGCATTTTGCACACTCGTTGGATTAAAGAATTAATTATTCAAGAATCATACAAGACAATTTTCAGAAAAGTTGATCTAGCACTTTCTGATGAACCTCAGGGAAGGTGCCACTGTTATTTTGCGAACAGGCTCCTCTTCTGAGCCATGAACTAAAGCACTGGCAGACTTAGAGGGAGACTGTTCTCTTACCTTCAAAATGACTTTTTCCCTGGTTGTCCCAGTTGAAAAGTGGGGAGTAATTACACCACTCTGCTTCCCAGAGTTATTTTTTATTGTTTTTAATCCTGAAACTGAGTTTCATATTCATCACCAAAACAGGTTCTGAACCCAGTGGCCAGACTTCCAAATCCCTGGCGCCCTCCCAGCCTGGATGGGAGGTGGAGAGAACGTGTAGCAGACGCCACCCAGCCCACTCTCACATTTCCAGTCTCTAGGTCACTGCGCCGGTTCGGTCAGGCTGGAACCGAAACAAAGACCGGGAGCCATCCTCCCAGTACCAGCCTCTGGAGGCTGCTCTGCGAGCACATGGCACCCAGGTCTGAATCTTCACCTTTTGTTTTTTTGTTTTTTAAAGGATTTTTTAATTTAATTTAATTTTTTTCTTGTTTTAGAACTTTTTTTTTTTTTTTTTTTTTTTTTTGCGGAGCCAGGGATTGAACTCACAACCTTGTACTTGCCAGGCAAGCACTTGTGCCCCTGAGCCATCTCCCTGGCCCCTTGTTTTAGAACTTTTGTTTGTTTATTTATTTTTATGGCCAGCTCAGCCTCCCCTCAGGGCAGGGCTGGCGCAGCATGTGGTGCCGGGGATCGAACCTCAGTCCCTGCAGCTGCCCAAGCTTTCCTAAGCAGGAGCTTTAGACCACTGAACCATCCTGCCAGGCCCCCATCTTTTGTTTTTAATCTGGACTTTCAAAAGGAAAACTGAAGGAAATGCCGGGTCAAGGCAAGGAACTCCAGGAAAGAAAGAAAAAGAACTATTCCATTGCCCTTTCTCTAAAGAGAAGAATTCATTACAGTTAGTAAGCAGGGGCAATATTCCTTTCAGTGGAACGGCTTTCCAGGAAAAGTATCTCAATGTATTTACTATAAAACAATTTAATTTCCCTGTCCCATCACCTGCCACTCCATCCCATCCCCCCTCCCAAACCCACAATCTGTGGATTTCCTCTCATTCTTGGCAGAGTTACCAGAAGAAACATAATACCCCCTTCGGACTGCTTCCAACAGCTGCTGGAACACGAGGGGGAAGCTGGGGTATCCCTCCAAAGCTGCCTCTAAAAATGACCATTCCCCCTTCCAAACCACATAGCCAGTGAGCATTACTCTTTATCACCTTCTTAAAGCAAGGGGAGACCATGAAACCAAAAGTCCCAACCCAAAGTACTTGTTTCCAGCCCATCCATTCTCCTCAGTTTTTCAAGCTGAATATTTGTACAGTAAGTCATTATTCTACTCAGCTATTTCTTGCTACCATATACTTCAGAATCAATCCTCCAATTCACAGGGATAGTCATTTGTGTGCTTCCTTGCTTCTGTATTTTGGGATTTTTTGAGACAGGGTCTTGGTATGTAATGCAGAGTGACCTTGAACTCACAATGTAGTCTAGGCTAGCCTTGAACTCACTGCAATCCTCCTGCCTCTGCCTCCTGAGTGATAGGTTCATGGCTTGTTCCACAGACTTGGCTACTTGCTTGCTTAATCTACCAATTATCAGACAATATTTCTTATCAAACTCCTGTCCTTGTCTTGGCCCACCTGTCCCAACACAGTCTGTTTATGCAGACAAATCCCTGTCAGGTCAAGAGACTCGAAAGAAATCTAGGAATAAAGTCTCAATGTTGCCATGGTATCCCTCATTCAGTATCATTCTATAGCCTTGCACTCCGACCAGAAAAACCCATCTCAGGGCCACAGAGCTAGCAAGTTTTCAGCCCCTCAGCTGAGACCACCAACAAAGAAGTTCGTGAATGTCACCTGGGGCACCACAGCAGCATCTCTCTTTGCCAGAGACAAAATGGACAGAAACCCCAGCATCATTCCCAAAGGTGATGGCTGGGGTCGAGTGAAAACCGTGAAAACTGTACAAAAGTCAGGAGAGAAAAAATAACGCAAGGAATGATTAGGAATCAGGAGCAGGACAAGGCGGAGGGGTGAACCGGGTGACCCCAAATGTCTTTTCCATCTCTAACTCCTATGATTCTTTGACCTCCAATTTTGTGCTGTGGACAAGGAATGGAAAGTCAATAGACATGGTGATGTTTTGAAAGAGGATGGCAGTCTGCTCTTGTCATTTAGTGGCCTTTCCATGTATTTTTTAAAGTGTCTCTAAGCCCTGTCTTCATTTCACAGTTGTCACCTTTCTCAGCAATTTGAGCTCATGTCAAATACCAAAAAAGAAGGACAAAAAGCAAGAATGTGCTGGCAATTAATTGTGAGCTGAAGAGGGGCAGGCACAGGGGCCCATTGGGTGGCCCAGACTTCCAGGGAGGGCAGCGTGGGCAGCCGGGAGAAAATGAGGAACTGACTCGAAGTTGAGACAAGAGGCATCTAACCCTCTGAGAAGAGGTCAATTTTTTCTCCAGATAGTCTTGTACTGTTTTAGATACAACTCAAGTAGTCACGTAATTTAGGATTTGCGCACATATTCTTGGGGGTAGGAGTCTTGCTGTGTGTTTCAGGCTGACCCCAAAGTCACGATCATCCTGCCTCAGCCTCCCAAGGGCTGGTATTAGAGATGTACACCACCAACCCTAGCTCATACACATATTCTTAATTAACACAATCAGCTAACTTCTCTTGATTATAACTGGAATTCTATCTGAATCCTGTTTACCTTTCAGTAAGACTTCAGAATAAAACTAATTTCCCGAAAAGAAAACTAAATCTTTGTATCATCAACCTCTTTTGATGGTTGATACTTCTGAGAAATGTTTATGAAGAATCAGATCCTACAGATGGGTGGAGATAATGTCAATTTTCACTAAAAATTCAAAATCCCATTTTTTATTTTTCCTCCTGATCTTAATTTTCAAAATTTATTTTACCTGGCCTCAAAAGAGAATATACCTGCATTTCTTCCCATTGCATGGTTAGGAGCCAAGACCACAGGTAGTCCAATGCCAGACTCAACCAAGAATTAAGGTTATCACATCAAGCAATCCTTTTTTATGTCAAACTCCCAATAATTTTGAAAAGAAATCTATATACTTAGTAACCTTGCTGCCAGCTGGATTTTGACAGCTCAAGCTCAATCTTTACCTAAGGTGAAAGTTCTAAGAACAAAAAACTGCAGGTATGGCATAATGAAATATTTTCAGAGACATCTTTCCAATAGGAATGTCTGAAGACTCTAGGTCTCTGCCCTGACAGTTAGGAACTCATCTCCATTCAAATTGGGTAAGCCTGGAAAGTCATGGCAGCTCCCACGCTCCCGTGGCCCAGTTTGCACTGAAGGTAGTGAATGCCCTAGAACATTCCCTGCTTCCACAGGTATATTCTTTGAGCATGCAAACTGAAATGTACTTTTATTAACTCACAGAGTCATTAAAAAAAAAAAAAAAAAAAACCCTCAAAACAATCAAAGAGAACATATCCAAGGACGGAAACTTTCAATAAACTACAGCAAGTAAGTGCCTCCCCACCCTAGCTAATGCAGAAAAGGGAAGCAAAAAACCTAAGCTACTTTGCGTTGCTGTTTTCAGGAAATCACAGTTCAAGTCTTAAGTGTAACCAGTTAGTAGTGTTCTCTCCATTCAGTTAGGAAAGGAACCTTTATGCTTTCTGAGAGAGAAAACAGCTCTTAGGTGCAATCATTTTAAAACAAACAAACACATTCTGCTTATCTGTGTCTATCTCTCCACTCTGGATGTTAATCATCACTGAAATAGATACCCCGTGCCTCAGAGAGCTCCAAGGCCAGGACTGCTGGGGAGTGAGTATGCATGCCAGAACAAACACCGCAGCAGCCCCACTCTCCAAGCACCTACTGTTAATTCCAGGCCAGCCGAATACAGGCAAAAGCAAGGGAGCATATAGGTACTGAAGTTTAAAATGAGATTCCTATTTGAAAATACTATGTGTAGCACTTGATTAGGGAGGGCAGGGATCAGGAAAGCCTTTTATAACATAGGAATAGCAAAGTTGTTTTTAAAATAAGGTTATATACACAGATCTATCTATTTACCTATCTATCTCCTTTATTGCTCTTGTTAATTATAATGTGCAATGAGCTCTGTCCCCAGCAAGCAGTATAATTCTGGCACACAGCCTGCATCATGCATCCGCAGAGCTACATTCCACTTTCGTTCTTCCACAGTGATCTAAGTTAGCTTTTCCCACTATTCTTTAGGGAAAACTTTAAAATACTGCTGTAGGAAACACTGCCTTGGTTTTTATTATTTTATTCAAGTTATTTCTATACCCTTTAGGCTTCATAAATCCTTCAAAGAGATTTTCAGTCAGATGACTCAAAGAATCTTTGTGTTCTTTAAAAAAAAAAAAAAAAAAACTCAGGGTACCTATTAGCATTCACTGTTCGGAGAAGAGGCCTAAAGGGAAGCAAATTATTTGTTTGTGGTTTTAAAGAGGCCCAAATGCCTTCAAGCACATGTATAAGACCATTAACAAATCACAAGGAACCAAAGCAGTTCATCTTACTCAACAAAGCCATGATCAGTTAAGAAGAACCTAACTGAACAGGGCTTGCCCTGGGCCAGAAAGTCAGTAATCCTTAGCAGTTTGTGTTCCTGACAATCAGAAGGCTCTTCAACAGCAAGTGCAGGCCCTAAGCGCACAGGTTTGTTTGTGAAAACATTCAGAACAGGTAAGAAAGACTAAACTCTGTGTGTGTGTGTGTGTGTGTGTGTGTGTGTGTGTGTGCTCCCTCCTACTGTCTATGAAGGAACCATTGCCACTCTTGCATGTACAATCTAAGTAGAAGTCAAACAATTTAAAAGTTCTGTTTTATGACAATTTACTTAATGTCTACTGCTGAGCACTGTACATGCTAGCACTCTTAGGCCTCATTTTACTATATAATGTTATTCTTCACATATAACAAAACTCAGAGCCAGCGAGGTTACATTGCTTCTAACAAATTTAAGATTTATGCTGTGCTTACAAAAATGCATCTTATTCACTCTGTGGTGAATTAATCCAGAGCACAAAGAGCAGCCTCACACTGTCACAGCAGCCCACCCTCTTGCAGTGCTTTGGGCCCAGGGTCCATGCTCCAGGGACTGGGGTGTTCACCTTCTGTCTCCATGGATAACCAATACAGTACCTCTCCTAGGAGTACAGCTTCTGCAGCTGTCCTGAAGCAGACCACAGTGGTAAATACCTTCTCCACCTGCTGTAACTTATATAACTTGCCCTCAACACAGAAAACCAAGCAGTGACCCTGCTCTATCAAGTGCTATGACAAAATAACTTAGCCGGAAGGCAGGTGATACCTCACACTAAAATGAACATATATCTTCAATATGTAATAAAGCTGTAATACTGTCTGGTAGTCTCAAAGCACTTTACACCATAAACTCATTTTCATTTTGTTATTATTCCCATTATCAAAATGTAGACTCATTTCCACTATCTCTGTTTCAGAAAAGTTAAAAGAGAGGAAAAATTCCATCCACTCATTCACTCATTCATTCATTCATTCATTCATTCATTCCCTATAAGGTACAACAGAAAGCCAAACTGCCTTGGTTAGGTTGGGGTCCAGTCATTTTAGTTAACTTCTCTTACGAGTCAACAGATAGTATTCTATGAAAGAAAGCATTGCTCTGATTAGAAAGGAAGAGGAAAAAATAGTATCTGTGTAGGTAACAAGATTGCATCCCCACCACCAGTCCTAAGGAACCACTATCAACAAAAATCACACTAGCATAGAGTTATGCAAAATGATCAGATTCAAAATTTACAAACGATTACAATAACCACACTCCACTGGAAAACACAAAGATTGCATTTGCAATAAAAACAAAATACATGAAATATTAAGAAACTATAAGAATATGTTCAGTAGCAGATACATGAAAACTTTATAGTGAAAAACCACAGAAATCTCTGGAAAGGTACAGAAGTTTTGTGGGAAACTGAGTAAAAATAGGCACACACACACACACACACAAACACAACAATACACAGTAATCTAACCCTAACACATATTAGACTCTATCAAAAAGCAACAATTTTTAAAATGGTATGGGAATAGAAGATATATCAATAGAAAAAAATGGACAACACATAGAACATATATTCATAACATACTTATATGTAGGTATATATGAAATTAATATACGGCAAATTTAGCTTCCTACATCAAAATAAAAAAATCTACTTAACAAAAGTACAACTAACCAACCAATGAAACACAGTAAACTGAATTCACTTGTTGCACCTAAGCAAATATTAATGAGAATATTAACTATTTTTTAAAATCTAGTTGTAAGAAAACCAGTAGGAAACCTAAGAGATGTATTAGTCTGTGAAGAATTATTAATTTCACAGCTTTGGGGGAAAAGAATAAAAAATATTGGCAGATTATAATAACATATAAAACTTCTATGGGATAAAAACCGTAAAACAAAAACTGCTAAAATATTGGCACCAAAGATGACAGACTAAACAAACATCCTCGATCTACAAAGCTCCCAAATGTACAAGAAAAACATGAAGAACCTAGTAATAAGCAGGCAAAGGGTAGGAAGAAAATCTCATAGGTGAAACAAACCCATAGGAAAATATTTATTCTGGCCAGTAGTAAAATGGTGCAAATTAACTGGCGTTTCCTATTATCCGTTAACGCAGCAAAACTATTTTAAAAGTTCTCACAAGATTGCTTTCCATTATTTTTTGCTGGTGTACTGTAACTTGATCTAACACCCTTGCAAGCCATAACCTTTGATCTAATAACACCTATCTTTAGATTTTATCTTAAGGACTAATTCAAAAAGCTAACTAAGGCAGGTTGTGACTTCTAGTGAATAAAGTTCTACTTGGAAATGCGTCAAATTACCACTAGGTAACTATGACATAGGGACAACCACGGGGAGTGCAACCGAAAACTTTTTTTAAATGTAAAGTTTTCTAGAGTCGGTAATATCATGGACTTTGATGTTTTAGAACACTTTAATGTTACTGTATTGTACTGCGGTGGGGTGCGGTGGACATCGACCGATTCCACGCAGCCCCGCCTCTGCAGCACCACCTGTCGCAGGCCGGGCCCTGCGCCTCGGCCTCGGGTCGTGGCCTGGGCCAAGCTGGGAGCAGGGTCACCGCCGAGAGGCGGCTGTGGAGGGGCGGCCTGCTCCTAGCGTGATTCTGAGGCCTTAATCTCACACCTTTACTGCACCGTGGGGAGGCGGGCCGGCCAGCCGGCCGGCCGGCCGACAGACCGACCGGCAGACAGACTGACTGACTGACCGACTGACCGACCGGCCGACTGGGTTGGGCGCTTACAGGTCCGTGCCGAGCCGCGAGAAGCCGGCGTTGAGCGAGGCCCGCGCGATGCGGCGCCATGGCGGGTCGCAGCTGGTGAGGCGCCGCAGCACCCGGCACACCTGGGCCAGGCGGCCGAGCGCGCGCGCGTCCAGGTAGGAGCAGACGAGCAGCAGCAGCTCCTCGGGCAGGCGCCACAGCGCGGGCGCCACGGCCTCCTCGGCCGCCGCCGTGGCCGTCGTCGTGGCCCCCCGGCCCGCTCCGGCGTCCGACCTGGGGGGCCCGGCCATGCCCTCCGCGGCCTCCGGCACGGCCCTGAGGGCCCTCGGGTCCCCTTCCGGCCTGCGCCCCCTGGCGCCGCGCGCCCTGCCCCGTTGCCTCCGCCTGCCCTTCCCCTTGGCCTGGCACGGCTGGCCCTCGCCCTCGCCGCTCCCAGGCGGCCCCGAGTGGCCCTGGCTGCCCATGAAGCCGCGCAGCCTGACCCGAGAAACTGCCGCCTCCGGAGGCGACGCCGCCCCGCGCTGAGTCACATGGGACGCGGCGGCGGCGCGCGCAGCCGCTCCCCGGGCGTGGGGCGCGGGGCGCGGGGCGAGGCCGCCCGCGACCACGACAGAGCGGGCCCTGCCCGCCCCGAAGTGGGACGTCCGCTGCCCGGCTTGGCGGCCACCCGGCGCCCGCCGTGTCGCTTTCGTGGGCGCCGGGCCGAGCCCCGGAGCCCTAGAGCCCCTTAGCAATGAGGGCGGGCGGCCGCCGCGCAGCCGCCGGGCGAAGGGAGCGTGGGCTGAGGCGAGACTGCTCCCACGCCCTGCAGCGGCCGAGGGGAGAGCGCGCCGGCGCGGGAGCAGCCCCGGGTTTGGAGGATTTAAGCGAGGGAACGTGAACGAGCTCGTTAATTTCATTGTAAAATTACCGGTTTAGCTTTCTTGGGTTAAGTACAATATATCGTAATGTAACCAGTAAGATTTGTGGCTTAGCCCGGCGTGGTGGCTCACGCCTGTAATCCCAGCACTTGGGAGGCTGAGGCAAGAGGATCGCTGCGAGTTCGAGACCAGCCTGAGCTACAAAAGTGAGCTCAAAGCCAGCCTGAACTGCACAGTGAGACCCTGTCTCAAAAAGCCAAAAAAAAAAAAAGAAAAAAGAAAAGAAAAAAGAAATTTGTGGCTTGCATAGCCCTGAGCTACGCAGTAAGATTGGGCATCTTCCTGTCTCTGTAGGTCCATAGGAAGGTTTGGGGTATTTGCTTTTGTATTTATCTTCGTCTTAACTATTTTTAGTGGGTGGGAGTGTATGAGAAATCCTTTCTAAAAATGTTAAAACACTACATAGCTGAGGAAGAAAGCATCGTGTAATAATCTGGCTTTGGCTTTGCCCTAGAATAACTTTTTGATCTTAGCAAAACAACAACAAAAATCCCACCTATCTTGGCCTTTTAGTGTTCTAAGTCTAGTAGAGATAATGCCTTTGCCTCGCTTTCGAAGGATAAATGAGATGATCCCTGTAAAATGCTTTGAACTCTTCTTTAAAAATTCTCAATAATAGTTACAGGTCAAATCCTGTTACAGATATTCTCTCTCCTCTCTCCCCTCCCCTCTCCTCCCCTCTCCTCTGCTGTGCTCTGCTCTGCCCAAAAACTACAACAAAGGCTTTGTACAGAAAATGGTTTCCAAACTCCATGCAGGGGTTTGGCACATTTCCTCATAACTGAATAACTGTAGCCTCTCTTGGAAATCTCAACGCAGAAGTTCATACACCTTCAGGTGTGGCTTCTTATTTGACCATTAAGTGAGGAACACTTCCAGGTGAGGTAATACCACCATTGCTTCAGCGAACTTTCATCAATCCTGTTACATTTGTGTAGCCACTCTAGAAAGAAAAGTGATACACGTTGCGCATAGTTCTTCCATTTTGTGCTCTAGTTTGTGTAGACGTGTTGTGTTTCTAATTTCTTACCTTTTGACTTGTTTTTGTAGTACTGGAGATTGAACCTACGACTTCTGCACTAAAAGATCTCCTGGGCCCTTTATTCATTTTAACACAGGATCTTGCTAAATCCCTAATTGTCCAGACTGGGCTTGAACTTGTGATTCTCCTATTAAGCCTCTCACTGAATAGTTTTCTTAACTCTTTATACATAGTAAAGTCAATAATGCCTAGGTTTTGGTGGGGGACTTGACACAAATATTAATTAACCCAGTATAAATTGTCTGTCAGCATTAAAATCACTTTCAAACAAGTACAGTTTACTCTATATACCCTGTTGGCTTCATTGATGAAGAAATTAAACCATCATTTAAAAATATCTAAGCTGGGTGTGGTGGCACATGCCTATAATCCAAGCACTTGGGAGGCTGAGGCAGGAGGATTGCTGTGAGTTCGAGACCAGCCTGGGCTACAAAAGTCAGCTCAAGGTCAGCTTGAACTGCATAGCGAGACCCTGTCTCAAAAAAGCCAAACAAATAAATAAATAAATAAATAAATAAATAAATAAATAAAAATATCTAAATGGAGCTGGACATAGTGACATACACCTGTAATCCCAGCAACTGGAAGTCTGAGAACAGAGGATGGCAAGTTTGTGGTTCACTGATTCCCAAAACAGACTTGTACTCCCCACACAGGAGTGAAAGGCAAAGTCAAAATAGAAATTAACAATTTAAAAAAAAAAAAAAAAAAAAAAGACTGGTCATAGTACCTGCCTGTAATCTCAGCATTCGGAAACTGAGGCAGAAGGATCTCTGAAAATCCAAGACCAGTGTGAACTATTCTATCTCAAGACAGCAGAACTATAGTTTAGTCCTGGAAAATAGCTCAGTGATTCAAGCACCAGCTGGGCAAGCACAAGGGTCCAGATTCAATTCCTGCTACTGCATGCTGTGCCAGCC
Organism: Myocastor coypus; assembly: GCA_004027025.1. Lineage (NCBI taxonomy): Eukaryota > Metazoa > Chordata > Mammalia > Rodentia > Myocastoridae > Myocastor > Myocastor coypus. The sequence goes on from PVJA010012886.1 coordinate 49,786, forward strand.
CCAGCCAAGCTGGTCACTGAAACTAGGTATGGTGGTACATATTTGTAATCCCAGCACTGGGGAGGCTGGGACAAGAGGATCACTATAAGTCTGAACTGTGTAGTGAGACACTGTACCAAATAAATAAATAAACTTATCAATTGGGAGACTGAGGCAGAATTGCCATGAATTCAAGGTCAGCCTGGGCTACATAGCTCACGACCAGCCTGAATTACATAATAAGACACTGTATCAAAACAATATCGGGGTCCAGCAGGATGGCTCAGTGGTCTAAAGCACCTGCTTAGGAAAGCTTGGGTGGCTGCAGGGACCACAGTTCGATTCCCGGCACCACATGCTGCGCCAGCCCTTCCCTCAGGGTGGGCTGAGCTGGCCATGAAAATGAATGAATAAACAAAAGTTCTGAAACAAGAATAAACAAATAAATAAATAAATAAAATAAAAATTTAAAAAATATATCGGGACCAGGGAGATAGCTCAGTGGAATAAGTACTTGCCTGGCAAGTACAAGGCCCTGAGTTCAATCCATATATAAAATGCTATATATAACATTTAGCATCAGTTCAGAAAATTGGGTATAATTATCAACTGTCCCCTTCTTATCCCCTAACCAGAAAAGAAAAAATGAAAAAGAAGAGAAATCAGGGCTGGCCAAATAGCTTAACAGATCAAAGCACCTGCAAGCAGACATAGGGGCCTGCCATGCTCCCCCCCACCCCACGTGCTGAAACTGCAACTGAGACTGGGCATGGTGGCACACATGCATGTAATCCCAGCTCTCAGGAGGCTGTAAACAGGTGGCTCACTATGAGTCCAACTGGTAGTAAGACCCTGAACATCCTGTAGACCCTTCCCTAAAACATATATATAAAAAAGGATAAATCTAAAATTCAAACCAAACCTTAAAAACTGTGCCCCTCCCTCCCTCTCTCTCCCTCTCTTTCTCTCTCTCTCTCTCTCTCTTTCTCTCTCTCTCTCTCTCTCTCACACACACACACACACACCTTTAAGAAAAAATTTGGGGGGGGACCCTGAGTCAGTCCCAACCTAGAGCTTGCCAAGCAGGCACTGTACTGCTGAACTATATCCCTGGCCCACCTTTACAATTCTTTTTTTTTTTTTTTTTTTTTTTTTTTTTTTTTT
>PVJA010012887.1:0-12794 GCA_004027025.1 Myocastor coypus
GGAATCACGCTTAGCACCTTGCACATGCCAAGCAGGCACCGCGCTGTCTCCCAGTCCTTGCCTTTCTCCAGCATGGCCCTGGCAGAAGCCCTGACTGTGTATATCTATCACATTGCTTGAAGACATCCCTGAAGAGGACTTGTAGAACTGCTCTGGACAGGGACGAGAATGACAGGACGCGTGTGCTCAGAGGAGAGGCCGGTGTTCTGCGGGGGACTCACAGGAGCTGAGTTCTGCAGGAAGAATGTCCTCCAATGCAAACATTCACCATCAGTTAGGTGACGCCTTGTGACGCCACGTCCCCAGTTATCGACTGGCGTTGGTTATGGCGTTCTGGCTCTGAGATGAGCCTGTTAACTTCTCTCTTCTGTCTCCTCCGTCAGAATCTCAGGGCCTCAGCTCAGGAGGTCTAGGACAAGAGGGCTGTGAGCTGCTGCTCCGCCCCGGGATTCCACGGTTTTCTAGCTCTACTTCACGAATGGTGTCATCCAAGCCATTTGACTGTCTAATTATTATCAAAGACATGTTTCTAGGCAGTCGAACAAATGCCACCCAGACTTACAGAACCAAAAACAATGCCGCTGCCGGTGTGGGCACTCCTACGGTGGTGACAAAGTTACATATTACAATTTGTTCTTCTTCATGTCAGCCTTATCCAGATTAGCCAGAAGTTGAATTTTAACCCCAATAACCTCCCGCTGAGAAGCAGGGGGAGCGTGACTTGGCGAATTCCTTCACACACGTTCCGCGCACGCCTTAGGCCTGGGCGAGACTTACCTGAGGTTTTCTGAACTGAACTCGGACTCCAGGAACCGCAGGAACTGGCCCCGCCCCGCCTGGTCCTTTAGGGTCTCATCAAAAGAGAAGGCCCACCTCTTCACTCGCTGCTGGCTGGGCTCCTTGCTTTGGGATGAGAAGAGATTTTAAGACAGGTCAGCATCAGGTACAAGTCTGTGGCAAACCTGTTCTGCTGTAGCTTTTTATTTATTTACTTATTTGGCCTGGGGTCTCGCCACACAGCTCGGATCAGTGATCCTCCTGGCTCAGTCCGCCCAGAGCTGGGATCATAGGTGTGTACCGTCACGCTCAGTTTTGGGTCCTCCAGCTTGCCAGGCACATGCCTGGACCACTGAGCTATCACCCTGACCCCTGTGGCAAATTTTTTTCGATAATTCATATATATATATACACACACACACACACACACACATATATATATTTTTTGTCTTTTTGAGACAGGGTCTTGCTATGCAGTTCAGGCTGGCCTTGAGCTCACTTTTGTAGCCCAGGCTGGTCTTGAACTCACACTGATCCTCCTGCCTCAGCCTCCCAAGTGCTGGGATTATTCAAATACATTTTGTTGTCATGTTTAAGTGATGGATTCTAAAAAACTTACAAATTGCACAGGTCAGGCTCTACACCAGTCACAACCCATCGGAAAATGTTCGCTGAAGGGGGAAGGCTGCAGGGTGCGGTCCAGCGGTTGCTGTCTGGGGAAGCACACCAGCATCCCTGACAGGGCCTCCCCGCCCCTTCCTGTCACCTAGGAGTCCACCTTCCGATGGCATCGCCTTTTCACTTTCACAGGACCCAGCACGCTTTGCAAATCCAAGCTTTCACCACAGACATTGCCTCCTACTTCCTGCACTTTCTTTAATCCGCAAAGGAGAAATAAGCAGAATTAGAGAACTACCTCGAGAGCTGAGTGCCACACCCCTGACCGGATCCACGGTGACCCGCACACATCTGTCTAGCAGCAGAATGCAGCATGCACTTAGTGGCTGAGCTGCCACACACAATGCTTGGGACGTGCCAGCCATTAGCCTCAGCATTTTATATCTGCTCATGCGGATGGAATACACCGAGTTCTTGCAACTGCTGTGAGGAAAAACACGCTAGGAGCATTCCATCTTCCAGAAACCACCTGATAATTTGCACTGGGCCATGGAGCCAGGGAGTGAGGGAGCCAAGAAGCAGATCTGGCCGGCGTGCGCCCGGAGCGCAGCCTCGGCTCGGCTGGACGCCACAGCCTCTCTCTGCTTCATGATGTCCTATTCCCACTAAAGAAGTGGGGTGGGAGGCCCTGCTCGTGGCCCTGCTGCTGTGGTGTTGGACCGTGAGCACATCGCCTTGCGCGCAGCTCTTTCTGGGTCAAGTCCGCTTGATGCGTCCATGTCCCTGGCCCTCCGTGTGACGGTAGGGTTCAGACTCTCGAGCCACACGCAGTTGATGCCTCCCTGGTGAAGGCGTGGCTGGCTGGCCCAAAGCAGCATTGCCTTCCCCCACCCAGACCTGCTGAGGCTCCCTGAGGTACCCAGGCGGCACATGTCCCCATGAGTCCACGTGTTTTATGGTCTCCAAGAGCCAGTGAGTAAAATCCTAGGGTCCGTTACCATGGAGTGAAAATAGTCTCAGTATTTAGCTTAGAAAAACTATACCTAGTAAAACAGGGAAAGAGCTCTTGTGCATTGGGAAGCCCGGGAAGGCAAACAGCTCTGCTCCAGCCTCATCCCAAGGAACCCTCGACCCTGCCGGAGAAATTCTGTGCCTGTGTTCTGTAGTCTTGTCACACATGCTATCAAGTACCTGAAAAGTGACTTTATGAGGAATGAGTTCAGTTTATTTATTTATTTTTGTTTCAGAACCTTTGTTTATTTATTAGTTTTATGGCTGGCTCAGCCTGCCCTGAGAGCAGGGCTGGCGTAGCATGTGGTGCTGGGGATCGAACCGAGGTCCCTGCAGCTGCCCAAGTTTTCCTAAGCGGGTGCTTTAGACCACTGAGCCATCCTGCCGGGCCCTGAGTTCAGTTTTTAATGGTAGTTAATTTTAAATAATCAAAATTTAAAGTTAGAGAGATACATGGATAGTTCCTACTGTGTTGGACACAGCGCCAGACCTAAGTTATCCTGGCCCAGATACGTCTGCACCAGTAGGTGTGATTGGCAATAGCAGGGTCTCCTGAGTCTAAGGATGGACCCCATGGTCACATACTCCGTGCTAATAGATGAGGAGGCCCTTGTCCAACTTTGTGCTTCTATCCACGGCTCAGGAGGATCACACAGTCGGCAAAATCCATCAGGCAAAGGATGGAGCAGTCCATGAAGGATTTCTTCCAAACTGCTAACCTGGGCCTTTTATGACAAAGCATGGAGACAGTTCCTGGATTCTCTTAAATGTGAGCTATGGAGCTAGTCAAACCCAATGATTTTTCCAGGGATCCAATAATACTGTTTATGGAGAAATTCCGCAGGGGTTAAAGCTAGTGGCAAATTAAGACCCAGGGAGCTGCAGGACACTTTATCTTTCTGCCAGGGTCCTATGGTGGCCTGGGATGGACATGGCTGGCTGCTCTTTGCCAGTCGAAGAGTCAGGGCTCTGTAGGGGTGGTGCTGGTGGCAGCTGAATCCCCAAGGCTGTGTCCAGAGAACCAGCTGTGGAAAGCGACTGGATCTTTGCAGTATTTGCCCCATGGAAGCTCACCTGCCACCGAGGCCACCACTTTCTGCCACTGTTGTGTGAATCCACATTCATGCACCGGGCTTCTCAATGGTGGAAGGGGTCTGGTGGGAAAGGCTACCTTCGGAGGTAGGCTGGAAATCTTGGGGAGTGTCTTAGTTACTTTTTACTCGTTGCTGGGACAAATACCCGACACCAAAAATGAAGGAAGGGAAGGTTTATTTAGCTCACAGTTACTAGAGGTTTCAGTCCATATTCGGCTGGCCCAAGGCTGAGTGGAACAGGGCAGAGAGCATCCAGTTCATGGCGGAAGAACAGCAACAATCATGACAGAGGCAACAGAACAAACAGAGGGAGCAGAGAGCAACAGCTCTAGTCTGTCTCTGTCTCTCTTTATATTACATCAGGCTCTCTGCCTCAGCCTGTCCACCTAGGCCACACCCATAGTCCCAGCAGTACTAAAACACATAATCCCAGCAGATCACGAGTCAAGTCTCAAACTCTAGAAGTCTCCACCCCATGACTGCATGAGGCTTTGGGGGTACAACTAGACATAAACCATCACAGGGAGCCAGGGCAGAAGTGGGATCAGGGAGACAACCCCTCCCAAAGTCAGCGGCGTCCAGAAAGTCGGGAGGCTGCCCCTCAGGAGACACTAGGCCTTCCACAGAGGCAGGACAGGGATGGAGGAATTTCTTAGGGTTTCTGTAACAGAGTAGTAACCGGCTGGTGGCTTCACAGTCAGAATTATTGTTTCACAGTCCTGAAGGTCTCAAGTTTGCGGAAGTGTCAGCAGGCCCCGCCCGCTCCCTGAAGGCTTTAGGGGCCGCACTGCTGCAGGAGCCTCCCTCAGCCTCCGGCTCTTGGGCTGTAGACTCGCCGTCTGTCTCCCCCTCTCACCACACAGCACCTCCCCGGGCTTCTGGGTCTCTCCGTGGCATTTTCTCCATGCATGGCTCTCCTTGTGCTCTTTTTATGGAGCCGGGTCACATAGGATGAGGGCCCTCTCTGCTCCAGTGTAACCTTACCTCAACTCATTTATCTGCAACAATCATTTTAAGATCAGATCCTGAGTATCTAGGAACAGCATGGAGTGTTTATTTTTTATTTTAACTTTTTATGTGTTTAGTGCAGGGTCTACAGGGTCTCACGACACAGGTCAGACTCCTGCTGGTCCCCGTTTTCAGCCTTCCAAGCTCTGGGATTATAGGCATGAGCCACCATGCCCAGTCTCAATGGTCATCTCAGACTGCCCTGGAGGGGCCAGCACAGCAAGCCGGGGATACAACCCAGTCCTGGAGTCTGCCTACATAGGTGCTTTAATTCGCTGAGCTATCTGGCTGGCCCTATGATTGTTGGTTGATGTTGTTCAATCTAGTATACCTGGGTTTGCTCAGCTACCTATTAGAACAGTTTTATTTCTATAGTGGTGTATTCCACACATTTTTTTTTTTTTTCTGGAAATGTTTGGCCACTGTGATGCTATTCTGTTCAAAGCTTTTGGATGCCACGTCCCTACATACATGTTTCCTTTATTGAGTATTTCCCACACCGTTCACTTTAAGGTTCAAGAACAGATTTTTGAACTCATTGTTACCACTGAATGATCTCTTAGGGTTTATTTTTATTTTTATCTTTTTTCAGGATCAGAGTTTGAACTCACAACCAGGCAGGCACTTGTGCCATGGAGCTATCTCCCCAGCCCTGATTTCTTATGGCTTAAAAACACTACAAATGTTAACCTCTCCTGACCTTCATTTCCAGGTTCGTGGAACCGGGTCTTTTATTTGGCCAAACTCAAGCAGGCAAACCACAGAATTCACAGCCCTTTTATCTGTACCCATCATGTGCAAGGGCTCACAGTTCCACATTGTCATTTGGCTTTTGAAGACTCTGTCACTGCCTCTCCAGCTATCTCGTAATCTCTTTATGTCTTTGTATTCTGCCATAGTACATACTTAGCACAAGGCAAGTGTCCAACACCAAAAGGAAATTAATTTTAAAAATGCACAGAGAGCTGGGGCCACGTGTCCTTAATCTGACAGTCTTCTAGTCACTAGCTGGGTGTGCTTGTTCTAACTTGTATTTGTCCTCTGCCCATGGATTCTATTCCAATTCCTTCTTCCCACTGGGCGCAGCCCAAACTGTAGAAAACGTGGTGGCTCTTGGAGGGGTAGAGGGTCCGTCTCCCATTCCAGTTGGTTTCCCAGTTGAGAAGCCTGGAGGAAATCTTCCAAGCTGAGGCCAGGAGGCCAGATTCAGGAGACACAACCATTTAGGAAAATACTTGTTTGTGCACGGCCGGAGGTGTGCTGGGCAGGGTGCAAGAAGCTTGCTTTACACAGTTCCGCTGGGATCTCAACAGGCGTGAAGTGGACGGACATTTAGGGTTTACTTTTCAGAGCTCAGCACTCACCAGGTTGTCCACGGCCGCGCAGCTGGAACCGTCCAGGGCTCAGTCCTGGGTGTCCCCCAAGTCTCCTCTCCCACTCAGGTCCTGATACTTTTCCTTCTACTATCTTTCTCTCATTTGATGTCTAAACCAAGACTTGGAGGAAGGCATAAGCTATCTTTGGGAGACTTTTGAGTTGTGTGAGGGGCCAGATGTTTGTGCGCTTCCCTAACCCCGCACTGAGACATTGGAACCCCGCAGGAGGCGGGGCTTTTGGAGGCAGATGGACTGCTGAGGAGAAGCCGCCATCTTAGAAGACACTCCCACCTTTCCACCAGGCGAGGGCACCGGGACGCGCAGGTCCTCACCAGACACCAAATTAGAGGGTGTCTGAGCTTGGGCGTCCTGGCTTCCGGAGCCGTGCGTTCCAACACGAGGAGTTTAGAAGCCGCGCTGTCCCTTGTGTTGGATCAGCAGCCTAATGGCCCAGACGGTGGCCCTGGGAGTCAGACGCTATTGTCACAAACACCTAAAAGTGTGAACGCACTTTCGGATCGAGGCAGTGAACAGGGGCTGGAAGAACTGAAAGACCTGTGCTTCAAAAGCCTGTGGGTTTTTTAAAGGAGCTTTTGTTAAGTGCTCCAAAGAGTGGCCTTGAGGACTCAGGTGGCGCTTTTTGGACAGTCCCTAGGTAAAGGTGAGGAGCATGTCGCTGTGTCGAGGTTCTGTGTCTCCTGCTTGGCCAAGGCAAAGAAAGTAATGGCAAAGGCCGTTCTGGTGGGGCTTCAGACGGAAAGGACGAAGGCGACATGGGGAGGCTGCGGAAAAGCGATTCCTGCTCTGGCACTCTGGGGAAGGCAGGAGTTTCAAAGGATGGCACAACACTGAGGAGTCTAAGCAACACGTGACAGGCAGAGCTTGGCTCCTCCTGACTGCTCAGAGCACGCTGCAACAAGACAGATAAATGCCAAGTCAGGAATGCTGAGCCCGACGGCTGCCTGATGGGAGATCCATAGGATCAGTCATCTTGGTAAGCCAGGAGCTATTCTGAGGTTCACGGAAGAAGGATCGTAAAAATGACTCAGAGGTCCCTGCTGCTGCTACACCACGTGCCAGAGTGTAGGGTCTCGGGGAGTGTGGGCAGGGCCAAAGGCTACGTTCGCCTCTCCAGGTCACACTGTCACGACGCCCTAGCCCAGGGCCCCAAGGGAGGGGTCCTGTGGAGAGTGCCAGGTCAGTGTAGCCAGGGAACCACTGTGGACCCAAGCGGCCTGGCACAGCTGAACACCCGCCTCGGCCTGGGAAAGCGTGACAGGCGGACAGGTGACGTGGGAGACGCCCTGCTAGACGATGGCGGTGAAGCTGCCATGTAGCGGACCTGCAGGGTGGAGCGTCAACCCAGGAAAGCTTTGGACATTGAGTCCAGCTCAGGAACACTGTGGAGGCAGAGGCGCTGCCTCCGTGGGGCTGGAAGGCAGAGCCCTGAGCCGGAGAGAACTGCCCTCCTGCGCTAAGGTGCAGTGCTGTCCACGTGGTTTATTGTGTGGGACTTGTCACCCCCTTTTATTTGCCTTTCCCGGAATGGAAATGTCTATCCCAAACCTCTCCAACTGCTAGAAGATCGGGAGCACATAACCTTGGTTTTAAGTTCACGACCCACAGATTTGCCTTAGCGTGAGCCATATTTTGGTGTCACTCATACCTGGCTTAGATGAAATTTAGATGAGATTTTGAACCTAGAGCTTATGCTAGAATAAGACTCTGGGGCTAGCGGGATGGAACAGATGCACTTGGTATGCTAGGGGTCATAAATTTGGAGGGCAGGTATAGAATATTCTGGGCTATAAGTTTGTGTCCCCTTGAAATTTATATGTTGAGGGAAGATAGCTCAGTAGAATAAGCGCTTGCCTGGCAAGTGTAGGGGCCTGAGTTCAATCCCCAGTTCCACCAAAGAAAGAAAGAAAAAAAGATAAAATATTACACGGGGCATGGTGGTACACGCTTCTAGCTGCCTCTCAGAATAAGACGCCAAGCCCAGTCCACACACCCAAGAAAAGGGAGCAGGGGTCTCCTCCCCTTCTGTGAGGGCAGCACCTGGCTGGCAGTCACATTCAGTGACTAATGACTCCAGAAAGAAGAAGAAAAAAAAATTGACTAATAGCCAGGGCTGTCCACTGCATAGGCAGCGGGGGTGATCTCTGCCTATCACTAGGTTGGGCTGGAGGGGAGGACACCAGGCTGGCTTCCTGCATCGAGGAGCCACAAGCCTGTCAGGCGGAGAGCAAAGCACAAGCCACGGATCTGCCGGCGATCCCAGACCCTGCCCCGTCCCGGGAACGTTTCCACGGGCCTGCTGGAGATCCTCCTCTGGTAGTGGTTAGACTGATAATGCTCCTCAGCCGTGATCTGGCCGAAACTTGGGGCTGCTCTTCCCCTCAGCGGTGAGCCTTGGCTGTCGCTGTTTGCCTTTATTAGACTTGGTGTCTCAGAACATTTACTAGCCGGGCTTGAGGTGGAGTCGGCACAAGCTTCCCATTTCCCTCTGAATAGACTTCTTCTTCTCATTCTTGGATTTTTGGCTCCGAAAGCCTGCCTGAGTTGATAAAGGGCCCGGAGGACTGTTTTCTCCTGTCTGTGACATCCTGTGCCATTGGACCCGTTATTCTCTTAGCCGCCATCACTCTCCTAAACCTCCTCTTGGCAGACCACACCTGTTTCGTCTTTGTGGAATCTGGACATTTCCTGTGCTGTCCTCTGCCTGGACCCCACTGCAGCCCTGCGGAGATCTCGGCCCAAATCCAGCGACTGAGGATGCCCCTGGCGTTGGGCTTCTCACAGGCGGCCTCTGCTGTGTGATGGGCGCAGCATGATGGGCGTTTGCAGTTCTCTCCTTCCCGAGTCGTCTGGGGAAGGTGCTGGCCTGGGCCTGAGCCTCAGGGCCCAGAAGGCAGCCCTGCCACCCCTGCAGGCAGCCTGCTTCAGGGCTCCGGCCCAACAGCCCCGCTCTCGGAAGGTCCTTGGTCTCTGTGGCTGCAGGCCTCCTGGTCTTCCACAGATGCAGCTCCTCGAGGGCTCCTGTCTTCCCTGCTCTTCTCTGGCCTTTTGGGGTCACCAAGGCACCGGGCTCCCTTTCTCTGCTGGCAGAACAGTCCTTCCTCCCTTCCCTGTTGGCACCTTAGTCTGTGGGGCCTGCTTCCTGCCCTTGGGGCCTTAATGCCCTTTGCCAAGGAAGGAGAAGCCCAGTGCCAGGCAGCACAGTGGCAGATTTTATTGACCTTGCGGTGTTCTGTCTTGAGGACTTCCTGAGACCACAGCAGGAAGGAGGTTTTGATACTGATGCTTAGAATGAAACAAACCGAGGAAGATGACTTTTAATGATTTCATTGGTCCTTGCCAGCCCCCATTTCACGGCGGCGGGGCCGTCTTGAGGTGGACATGTGATGCCAACATCAGTCCCACGCTGTGGTGCTGCCACACTTCTGCTGGCCTGGGGGGGCGTGCGCCATCCTCCACCTGCGTGGACCTTGGCTCCACACAGGTGGCCAGGGCCCCCCGAGTCCCTTCGGCTGGGCATGAGACTGCAGCAGCAGCCTGAGCAGTCAGCATAGAGCCTGCAGAGCATGCTCAGCACCTACTGAGGTAAGGAACCCCTGTGTAGGGATAAAGAGCTGCGTAGAGTGGGCGAAACCAGGCTGCCGGTGGCCAGCACTGACCACACCATTACGAGCTTCTTTGCTGACTTAGAACCAGGACAGAAGTTTACTTTATCACAGCAAACTGGGCTCCGCCACTTACCAATACCGAGAAGATGGCCCGAGGACGGTAAGGGGTTTACCCACCCTCTTCCCCACCGCCTCTTCTGTGTGCCAGGTGAGCTGTGGGTGCTAGCATAATTGTGAGGGCCTCGATGCTGAACGAAACAGAGGAGGTTGTGGGGTGGGGAGACAACGGGCCAGAGAGAGCCTGGGGAAGACTCTGGAGCGCAGTGGAGCATTTTGAGAGCCCCGAGCGCAGCCCCTAGAGGCTCAGGCATTTCTGGTTGGAGGAAGAGAAGTCTGAGCAAAGTCAGGAAGGCACGAAGCTGATGAACGGAACTCGCAGCAGTGCTGACAGGGAGCGGTTGGTGATTCTAGCGGGTCCACTGAGAAGGGGCTGGCGCCTCCCACAGAGGCCTGGTAGCGTGTCGGGCCCGGGCGGGCTGGCCGGAGAGCTGTGAGCAGAGGCGGTGGGAAGGGACTTGCGAGGGGACAGAAACAGAAGCTCAGAGACAGGAAGCGCTCTGTGGGCAGGAAGGGCCGGGGGTGTTTTCCTAACACTAGCAGTGCCCAGAGGGTAGCACCCCGCCCATCCCCCATCTGGGGCTGGATAGCAAGCAGAGAGAAAACATCTCAGCCGTGCAGGAGACCCCTGAAGCTTCTTTAGCTCACTTGTGACTTCGAACCAGCTTTACCAGATCTAATGGGGCCTCCCAGGTGAATCCCAGAACGAGAAGGATGGGGGTGCCATGGGGAGCAAGCTGAGGTCCACAAGGATCTGCATCCGGGCCTTGGTGGCAGCCAGTGAATGCCGCCATGCCAGCGACAGGGCTCTGCCTCCTGAGTACGGTGTAGCCTCTCGCGTGGCTCGACAGGGCTCGCTCTCCCAGTCTGCCCTTGAGCCACACACCCAGGACCCAGAGGGAGCCCTGGCAGTTTATTTGCGCCCAGGTACTAACGTGCAGGAACCCCCGCAGCTGTTAGAACGGCTCAGAGGAAAGCTACCGGGGCTGCTCATGGAAACCCCACCAGCAGTTCTCAGCTGGGTGCGCCCCAGAGCCTCCTGGCGCGCTCTCTAGGAATGGGGGTGCCCACAGCCACCACGGGGAAACTGTATTTCCCACGCAATGACTGCAGAGCCAGTGGTACACGTATGCGCTGAGTGAGCTCCCAGTGGCTGCTGACAGACCCTAAGCAAAGCTGCCTGGGAGACTTAAAACATATTCAGTTGTCAGCTGAGCACTGGGGCACTCGCCTACACTGCCAGCTCCTGGGTTGCCGAAGTGGGGCTGCACAGCCGAGGCTAGTGTGGGCAACTTAGCAAGACCCTGGCTCAAAACAAAAGAGACGGGGGCTGGGCTCCATAGCACAGTGGCCCTGGGCTCCATCCCCTGTGCTCAAACCAACACAAACAATGGAAGGCAGCAAATCCAAGGTGTGGTTGCTGGAAACGCCGAGTTAACCGTGGTAGCCAGATTCACCCCGGTGGTTTTGATCCAAGGTTCAAAGTCAGGACTTTTGCTTCAAGAAAATGAGCTCTCTTCCAAATGACTGGCAACAGGAAGTAACCATTCCTTGGATGCAGTGATTGGAGCAAAGAAATGATGACCAGAGATGGCCCCTGGTCCTACGAAGCAGGAGTATGCGGCAGAAATGGGGTGGGGGTATGCAAATGGTAAGAAGAATGTGAAAAACCGTGTCATGTCCTCGGGGAGATGAGGAGTGAATAGCAACAGAGCAAAACGGCCTATGAAAACAAAACGAATGAGAACCATCAGCTATCTTGGGACAAAATATTATTGACTACCCTTCCCAAGATGCGGAAGATAAACTCATTAAAGTGTAAAGTTACACTCCTGAAATCCAAACGAGTGGCTTGAAAGAGCCATTCCAGGAATTCCGTCATTCGAATGTGGAATACAAATATGGAGAGAGAAGAATTATAACTGAGAAAATATAAGAGATATAACAGCTTCACCCGAGAGGCCCAGTATGCAGCATTTCTTGAGAAGAGACAATAAAGACTGGGATCACACACACACACACACACACACACACACACACACACACACACACAAGCGAGATCCTGGGCCCAAGGAAGATTTAAATTCCTGGATCAGATTGGATGAGACTCCCTGGTCATGGTAGAAATATAAGTAAAAAGGCCAGAAAAGCTGGCGTTTACCTGCTGCTTCCTTTGACGCTGACAGAGCTCGTTGCAATGTGTTGGTTTAAACTCTACCAAATCGCCATACTGCCAAGAAAAAATGGTGGAAGCAGTGCAAAGATGCCTCTATGTTTCAATTTATATAGCTCATAAATATTTGTATGAATTACTAGCATTTTTAATGAAAAGATTCAAAAGTAACCGTGACTAGACAGAACGAGAGCTCCAAAAAAGCCAATGAGCCAATGCGGACCTCCACTAGAAAGCAAAAGTTAAGGGAACAGAAAAAAGAGAAGAAAGAGTGAGATTCCGAAGACGCAGACATAAGGGAAACGGATAAAAGAAATGAGCTGAACGCAGAGACAGCTTTACACCTCAACAACCAGAGCCAAGCAAATCGCTAGATAAATGGGCAAAGACACAAGAATCTGTAAGCCATAAAAGGGTGACTATCTCCTGATTGGGGGGGGGGATTATCAAGTGACTGATAAAGAAATGGTAAGATGAGGGATTTTAAAAAAATCATTTACTTATTTATTTAGTTGGCAGAGTCTCGCTACTCAGCCTGGATTTGTAGTGATCCTCCTGCCTCAGCCTCCCAGTGCTGGGATTACAGGCCTGTGCCACCACGCCCCATTTCAGCGGCTGGCATGACACGGCACAGCCTGGGTTCTGGGGCCAGCACGGCACGCAGTACTAGGTCTTTGCGCTTGCCAGGCAGGTGGTTAAACCACCCAGCTATCTCCCTAGCCCAAGATGAGGACTTCTTAACCTGTTAGACTTGCAAAGTTAAAAGAAAAAGCTGATGCTTGGGTCGGTGAGTTTGTGAGGAAATGGCCGCTTGTAAGCCGAGGGCCTGGAGATGCTGGTGAGGCTTTTGCCCAGTAGGAATGTGGTACGTGAACTAAAATTAAAAATTAAAACTTGCTGACTATTCCTAGTAGCAACTCTACTTCCGGAAAATCCATATTCAAGAAATAACTGCACTTGTACGTAGGGTTGTTCTCTGAGTCGTTGTTTATTT
>PVJA010012887.1:12894-50951 GCA_004027025.1 Myocastor coypus
TCCTGCTGCACTGCTAGCTAAAGCTAGCTGACAACATGCATCTATGAACCCAGTTGTGTCAAAAAGCAGGATATTTTTATATGCATTAAATCAGAGCACCCCCAACTTTCTGAGTTCATGGAGCCCTTAAAGTCTCACTAAGCTTTCGTGATACTTCTGAGCCAAAAGATGTACCTTAGTGGCTTGGTTTAGTAAGGTCAGGATAAAAAAACAAAACAAAACAAAACAAAACAAATCTTATGTATTTATATCCTAGTTACTGGGTAGGTGTCCGAAATGCACATATCTTGCAAAAATTATTTTTATGTCATTCTTTAAATAACCACAACACGCAGTCACCCGCTGGGCACTGCCCATTTTCTCGGGCTTTGGGATCGGGTTGAACCCCACTCTCATTTCACATTCCACATTTATTTTTGCAAATCAAAACCTACTAGCAGTAGTTTTCCCTGGCGTGCTGAGCCGGCCCCAGCCCCTGGCACGTTGGGATGCTGATATATATATATATATATATATATATATATATATATATATATATATATTTAACTTCCTTCATGATTTTATTGGGAAACCCAAAAAGTCCAACTTGTAGACCATCAATGGGAAATATGGGTTCCACGTTATATCTAAGGCGTTTGATATTCTGAAAGGTAGTGATGTTAAGCTCAAGTGCCTATGTCATAGGCTAATAACATCACTAAGCTTCTCTTCTGGAGGGTTAACAACTTAAGTCTGCAGACCAAAAATTTGAGAAAGAGGGCTACAAGGATAGCCAATATTTTGGCCCTTGTTATGGTTTATGTCTAGTTGTTCCCCCAAAGCCTCATGCAGTCACAGGGTGGGGACTTCCGTAGATTGAAACGTGACTCATGAATCACTGGGATTATGTGTTTTAGTACTGATCTAGAGTTTGAGACTTGATCTATGATCCCTGGGATTATGTGTTTTAAGTACTTCTGGGATTATGGGTGTAGCCTAAGGCGGATAGGCTGAGGCGGAGAGCCTGAATGTAATATAAAGAGAGACAGAGAGACAGACTATGCTGTTGTTCTCTGCTCCCCTGGTTGTTCTGGTGTCTCTGTCGCCATTCTTGCTGTTCTGCTGCCGTGAACTGGATGCTCTCTGCCCTGTTCCACTCAGCCCTGGGCCAGCTGAATATGGACTGAAACCTCCAGTAACTGTGAGCTAAATAAACCTTTCCTTCCTTCATGTTGTGTCGGGTATTTGTCCCAGCAACAATAGAAGAGTAACCAAGACAGCCCTATTCCCTCAAGGTCAGTGAAGACTTGGGACATAAGAGAAGCTGGACTGTAACATCCTGTAACTCAGTGGTGTTCAGGATTTTCTGTACAAGGACACAGTGACTGAAACCGGGCGTGGTGGCACACGTCTGTAATCCCAGCGGCGGAGCAGGAGCCTGCAGAAAAGCAGGGCGACGGAAATTGCAGCTCCGGGGCCCTGTTTGGGCTCCAGGCTCAGCTCTGTGCTGGATCTGAGGCTTGGGGAGGCTCACTAGCTCCACTACGCCCCAGTCTCCTCATCTGTCCCACAGTCAGAACAGCAGTGTTACTGCTGAGAGGACACCCAGGAGACCCCTGCTGTGTGACGTGGCCAGGACCCAGGGAGCGCCACCTGGCGTCCTTGTCAAATCAGGACTAGGAAGGGGGGAGGGTCTGGCCCAGTTGTCCAGCATCTGAAAAGTCACAGCCACGCCACCACGGAGCCAGGTACGAGCCCACGTGGTAAGGAGGGGGAGCCACGTGCCAGCAGACAGTGTGGAGGCTGGAGGCTGCCGGTCTAGTGACAGAGGCCACCTTTATGATGGGGAACAAAGCAGTCCAGTGACTTATGGATTTTGTCTGTCTCTTACACTCCAACCCCTTAGAACACTGTTTTTTTTTTTTTTTTTTTTTTTTTTTTTTTTTTTTTTTTTTTTTTTTTTACCTTGTCTCTATGTCCCATAAAGCGATGTCGTCGCTGACCCAAGGGTTAGACGGCTCTGCCGGTGTCACGAAAGGGTCGTACTCCGCGTACTGCTCCGTGTAGGCGATCAGGCTGCACAGACAAGCAGAGCAGGGGCCGCTGATCTCCGTAGGAACTTGAACTCCGTGCCGCGCGCCTGCCAGCTCTGTCCTGACAGCTAAAGCGGCTCCCACACCCCCATTCCTGTCTGGCTATGAGCATGAAGGCTTTGCCCTGTGGCCGTCGGAGCACACACGTGGCTTTCCTCGCTTTAGTCCAAGCTCTAACCCAGCCTCCATCTGTCCTCCGGTGCGTGTCGCCTTGCGCAGGCCTGGTCTACGCCTTGCACCCACGCCCTTCCCTGGAGCCCACAGCTGCTTGGCATAGGTCGGGGGCATTGGAAAGGCTCTGTGGCTCTGGCAGGCTGCCTGCCTGGCATTCCCACCTGGGACTCGGCCTGCCTGGGAAGACTTACAGGCCCTGCCGACCACAAGGAGTTCAGGCAGCCAACGTTTCAAAGCCAACGTACTTTGACTAGTTACAGTTTAGCACATATATCCATGTAATAAACACTGAACAGAGCTACAACAAGCAAATGGCACTGGTCACTCGTGTATGAGGAAACAGCAAAAGCAGAGATTGCTTCCTCTTCCCCCTTCTTACGAAGCTATCTGCTTTCGGCTCGCTGGTCCTTCTAGCGTTTATCCGCGCATTTCTACATTAGCTGTGCCATCAACTGTAGGAAAAGATTTAACTTCTTTTCAGTAGCTGCCCGCCCTGCAGCCCCAGTACCCCCATGATCTTTCTTTTCCTTCCTTCCTCCCTCCCTCCCTCCCTCCCTTCCTTCCTTCCTTCCTTTCCTTTTTTTGTCTTTTTGAGACAGGTTCTCACTATGCAGTTGAGGCTGGCCTTGAGCTCACTTGTGTAGCCCAGGCTGGTCTTGAACTCACATGGATCCTCCTGCCTCAGCCTCCCAAGTGCTGGGTGGCCTGAGCCACTATGCCTGGCTCTGATGCTCTTTGGAATATAATTACACCGCAATTTTTCTAAATTAATGGTCAGGACCCATATTGTTAAACTAGAAATGCTTCCCAGCTGACTAGCATATTACTTTTTCCCAAGTTTATCTTTTACATTATTTTGTTCTTGACTGATATAGGGTCTTGCTCTGCAGCTTGAACTCCTAGGGATCCTCCTGGCTCAGCCTCCTCAGCACTGGGACTACTGCCGAGCACCAGCATGCCCAGTTTTAAGTTTATTTTATTTTATTTTTTTCAGGACTGGGGCTTGAACTCATGACTTTCCACTTGCCAGGCAGGCACTTGTGCCATGGAGCTATCTCCCCAGCCCTTCTTTAAGCTTATTTTTTAAAAACAAATTTGTGAGGCGCCTAGTGGGCTTTCCCCATACGGTGAGCACACGGGCTGATCAGTCAGCTCTGTCCCCGTCTCTCAGAAGCGCTCTCTTCCTCAGCCCCCAGTTCTCCAGCTCCAGGGTGGACTTCGGGCTCTATGCGTCCCATGGCCCTTCCGTCGCCTCCCTGCTGAGCTCCTGCTTCCTGAATCCCAGGTCTGGTTCTTGGCTTTACCACTGCTTGCATAGAAACATACCTGTTAGTAGTTTTCTAAGAAAGGACGCAAGAGAACCAAATATTCTGAACCCACGGAGGCCTGAAAATGCTTTTATTTTGCCTCCACAGTTGACTGATAGGAACTTTAGGTTGGACGCCATTTTCCTCCAAGATGTGGAAGGTTGTGCTCTGCGCTTTTGGTGTCACTGAGACGTCTGGGCCTGTTTCGATTCTGTTTTATTCAGTGCCTCTTTTCTCTGCTAAGTTGGAATCTTCTCTACATTGCTTGAATGCTCAGAACTATTGTGGTGGCCCTTTGCGAGTTGTCTTTACTCTTTGGCATGCTGTGCGTCTTTTATTCCTAGGAATACATTTCCCGGAAATTTTATGTTATCTCCTTGCTAATTTCGTGCTCACCATTTCCTCTGTCTTTTTATTCTAGAATCATCTTTTGTTAAATATTAGATACCCGACATTGCTAATGTGATCTCCCTGTTGTTTTTCATCTTATTTTTTGGTTGACCTTTTTGTTTTCTTTTTCCCTGTATTCAGTACAGGTCTACAGAGTCTACAGGGTCTCACTACGGAGACTGCACTTGCAATGATCCTCCTGTTTGTAGCCTCCCGAGCGCTGGGATTACAGGCGCGTGCCACCATGTCCAGTGCCAACCCACACTGTGGGGGCAGGGCCGGCACGGCACGGCACGCTGGGGCTCGAACCATGGCTGCTGCACTCTGCTTACGCAGGCGTTTTAGTCCACTGAGCTATCGGGCCAGCCCTTGGCTGCCTTTCTTTTAACCCATCTCTATTTACTTTTTACACCGGATGCCATTCCAGAGGCGCGCATGTCTTCAGAGTTCACTCCTGTCTATCATAATAGCTAGTTTCTTCTTCTGTTTCATTTGGGAACAGGACTTGCCTAGTGTCTTAGTTACTTTTCTTGCTGCAGAGGCAAAATACCCGACACCCAAGGTTCAGGGAGGAAAGGTTTACTTAGCTCACAGTGTGCAGAGCTTTCGGTCCATAGTCCGCTGGCCTCAAGGCAGGAGCCACGGGAGAAGGTGTCACGGAGGAGCAATGGCTCATGGCAGGCCAAGGCGGCAGAAGCAAGCGAGCGGAGCGGCGGCCACCAAGACCAGGAGGGCGCCCCCTTTTGCTTCTTTTATATGCCATCTAGGCCACCTAGTTTAGGGCTGGTGCCAGCCAACCAGTGGACTGATTTAGTAATCGCACACCCTTGGCCCCAGCATCGCACACTCCAGCTTCACCCACCTAGGACCTCATGAGGCTTTGGGGGGACTGCTAGACCCAACCCCTGACACCGAGGTTGGGCTTGAACTTGCAACCCTCTTGCCTCAGCCTCCCAGAATATTGTTTCTTGTTTTATAAATAAAATAGCTCATATCTCAGAGGATATTAATTCTATATGTTTATTGTGAATGGCGTCTACTATTTATTGAACTGGTTCTGGCTCTTCTGTAGTCCTTTCTTTCGTTTATTTATGTGACTTAGTATAAATTCTTTCTTACTGGAACCTTCCTTGTGCCTGGATCCTCTCTGTGCTCCAAGATAAAGTTGTGAGGCCAGCGCTGAGGCTCAAGGTGAGCAGTCTATTGACTGATGACGGACTTTCTGGTCAGATCATGTGGAACCTGCCTGTTGTGTCACCAGGGCTCATCGACTTTTATCAAAGCAGGTGTCAGTAAGGTTTTCCTTCAGGGTTATACACGGCACAGTTTAGGATTTGTGGCCATCTAGTATCTGCTGTATCTGTGTTTCAATTAAACTTTTACCTGCCAACATAGAGAAGAAAGCAGAGCTGCCCCCAGTTTATCATCTGGCGGGCTTGAAAATCTCTGTAAATATGAAGTAGAGGACCACGTGGCTGCATCAGGGAGGAGATCGCTGCATCTCCGAGGAAGGAATAGATAAGGGGGCTCTCAGCAAGGACCCCGGCATGAAGGACCAGGCTGCCAGTCAGTCACGGCAGCAAGCCCCGGGCTAACTTCATTCTTCCAAAAAGAAACAAGGTCGCATACTGAGGAGCTGATGCCCTTCCTTGGCCCACTGCAGCAACTCCCCACAAACTTGGTAGCTGGTCACAGTGGCATTTATATTCCATTTTGGAGGCCAGAAATCAAGAGCTGCTCAAGACTCTTCAAAGCCTTTAGAATCCTCTCATACTTCTTTTGGCTTCTGGTAGCTCCCAGGATTCCCTGGCCCAGGGTTTGCATGACTTCGATCCCTGTCTGTCACACACCGTCTTCTCTGGGTCTGTGTCCTTTCCTTCGTATGTTGACATGTTATTGGGTTTAAGATTCTTGTGCATAGTCCTGTATGATTTCCTTCTGGGACCTTTAGCTCTCTATGATGGGTCTATGCCTGCATGAAAGCCTGCTGGGTGGTCATGGCAGTGCGTCAGCGTGGCATGGGGGCCCGAGGCCAGCAATGAGCTGCTCCCAGACGGCTTTCCAGCATCCTCCCCCTGGTTAACCTTGAACTTCCTCTGGAGCTTTGTGCATGCACCAAGCCTTCCCCAGCCGGCACCTGCTCCGACACCATACTGCCCATGGAGCCTTGCCCTCTAGTCCACCCTGCTGCCTCCCACTCCTGGGTCCTCCCGAGCAGCCTTGCTTCTCTTTGGCGTCTTCCCATTCCAAGTAATAAAGGATTTCTTCACTTCTCTCTTGCTTCTCTTTCACGCCATGCGATACACGCGAGGCTCTTTCCCCTGATGAAGTCACCTTCAAGGTTCCATGGTTAGGACCAGGGTCTCTCTTCCTGGGGGAGGACCAGTCAGCCCACTCTAAGGAACGAGTGAGAACAAGCCGAGAACAACAGACAGATCAGTGGCAGGAAAACCACATCCTGTTCTTGGGGTGACAGGTTTGCGAGGTGTTCCGGAGTGCTGAAGCCATGAAGACGTGTGTGTGTGTGTGTGTGTGTGTGTGTGTGTGTGTGTGTGTGCGCGCGCGCGCGCGTGCGTCCCATTTGGCTCGTCAAGACTGGAGATGAGGCCTACAGTTGCCTCAGCTGTTACCCTTTGCTCTCCCAGGAGGTCTGACTTGTCTAAGGCAGTGGTCTCACCCTGAAGCGGCTTTGTCTCTCAGGTAAAACCCTTCCACTTGGCCGCCAAAGACATGGGTGGGGCCTCTCTTCACTGGTTAATGACATGTCAGGGGGACAATTAAAAACAAAACAAAACAGAAAAGATATTTTTATGAACTAAAACACAGAGACAGAAAAGCCAGATTTCCTCTCCTCCTTCCCTGCCTTATCTCAGATTTTTATCAGGTCGACGGACATAACTGTTTGGAACTAGGTCAAGGCGAGAGAGTCAAAAGGGCAGAGAACTATGAAGGAAATGAAGGGGCGACAGGATGACCAAGCTATGAGGAAACACAGACTCTGGGCCAGGTCTCTTATAGAGGGTTCTGGGGATGTCCTCAGAGAAGCAGGTAGGAGGTGGTGAGGTTTAATGACCATACTGGTTCAGTCTGAATCAAGGCCAAGAGCCAACGTCAGTAGGCTGTCAGATGGTGTCAGTAATGGTGACACCGGTCATGATGGAGCCTTATTTTGTTAAGTTATATAAATAAAGTGCTTAGAGCAGTGGTTCTCAACCTTTCTAATGCTGCGACCTCGCAGTACAGTTCCTCATGTTGTGGTGACCCCAAACCAAAAAATAATTTTGGTGGCTACTTCAAAACTGTAATTTTGCTACAGTTATGATTCGGAATGGCTTTAGGCAACCCCTGTGTTTTGGTCGTTTGACCCCCGCCAGGGTCGTGACCCACAGGTTGAGAACCGCTGGCTTAGAGGCTCTGTAAGGAAACACTGAAATCACATGGGCATGCGTATGTAAATGTGTTTCATTGATAGACGCAGGACCTACTATACTATCAGAAGTAGGCATTACTGGGGCTACAAAAGGAGCCCTGAGCCAGCAAGATACCTGGGGGCTCAGGTGGATATGTTAATGAGGGAGAAGATGACAATGCCACCCTGGGGTTCTCAGAGGGAGGGAGCAATCGGGCGGCATATTCGTTTCTAGTAGTGCCGCACGAACGGCATGGACTTAGAGCTTCAAACAAAACCAGTGTGCCATCTTACAGTTCAGAGGGTCCAGCTCTGATGTGGCACTACCGACCACCATGGCAGTAGGTCAACACTCCTTCTGATCCTCTCATAAAAAAAAAAAAAAAATCTGCTCTCTGCATTTTCCAGCTCCTAGAAGTTTCCCACCTTCTTTGGCTGGCGGCCTCCTTCTAGCTCTAAAGCCCCAAGTGGCTGCTTGAGCCATTGCCACTCCCTGTCATTGGTCCTTTTGCTTCCCTCCTCCATCTCTGGAGGACTCCTGTGATGACCCCACAACACTTTCCCTATTTTAAGGTCAATAGATTAGTGACCTCATCTCCAGTGCAGCTTGAGTTCTCTCTCTTTGCTGGGTGACATGACCTAGTCCCACGTGACAGGCCTTTGACCACAGACATCTCTAAGGAGCCATTAGACTGCCGGTCACAGCTATAGCTTGAGAGGAACTTGGATAGGAGGGAAAAGATGTGGGCACCTGGAGGAGCGCGTGACTGTCGAGAAAGACATAGAGGCCTGCGCGGACGACTTGGGAATGGCAGGAGCATGCTCTGTTTTTCTGCTGCTGTCGTATCCCATGAGAATAAACCCAGGGCTGAAGAATTTAGGCTCCCTGCTCTATCCAGCTAGCCACCCCACTGCATGTAACAGAGAGAAGACAGCAACGGGCATCTTCTTGAAGGCTCCTATGGATGACTCTGGCTTTTCAGTTTTCTACCTCCACGGTTCAGGCTTTGGTGAGGGTGTACCTTCCTATAGACAGTGGCTCAGCCCGCAACTGAAGCAGCTGAGAGGAAGTGCGAGGACACCCTGCACTCACGGAGAAGGAAGGGGACCCATCTTCTTTTCTTCTCCATGGCATCAGACTGCCTGCTTCTCCCCACCCCCTTTTGTCCTCTGCCATGGAGGAGCCTTGAGCGTGGCTCCTACAGCTTCCATGGGCGGAAGCTGATAAGACCCGATCCAGAGAAGTGGAAAGGCCTGGCAGTTTGTTTCCAAGCTGTCGAGTGTCACTTCTTGGATGGGAAAGGGGGTCCAGGAAGACCCAAGTGTTGCCCACGACAACAATGAGCACCGCTGGCTATGCAGATGCTTAGTCGGGATGTCTCGAAAACCTTGGCGAAGCTGACAGGGACTGTGGGTGGGGAGAAATCCTCCAGAACAGGAGAGCAGGCAGGGAGGAGCTATATGGTTTCTGCTTGGCTCTACTCCTATCCTCTGAAAACTGTGTCCCAACGCGCACACAGGGCTGCTTCAGGGGTTGCCGTGTACCAGCGTGCAAATGCTTCCCCTGGCCGTGGAGATTTTCCAGGAGCAGACCCCGTACCCCCTTCTTTCTAGCTCCTAGGAGTGGAGGCTGCGTAGTCACAGATCCTGGGCCTTGGCAGTCAGGTTCTTGGCTGACAACTGTGATGAGAGGGACGGAGGCGCTGTAGAAAGTGGAATGGGACCTGAGGTGGCGAGTCTCGGCAGTGCTGCAGCCCTGACTCCAGCTCTTTGGGGCTCAGCGCTTGCCGCTTCCCTGTACTCTGGGAGTCGATGTATGCTCCTTTGGCTGAACAGTGTTCCCATCGGCACTGGCTTGCTTGAAACCTAACAGAGCTCAAAACGAGATGATGGTGATGCACATGTGGAGGGAAGGTCATCAGGGCCACCCTTGGTGGCACTGGCCAGAGTGGTCCCCAACCCATCCTGCCTGCTTCCTGGGGGATGACGGGCAGGAAGCGCAGGACAAAGGAAAGGCCAGGCAAGGCAATGAAGGGGAAGCGTGGGTGAGGCACAGAGCTGCTGCATCCAGAGCCAGGACTAACGACCACAGGGGACCTGGGAAGGGCAGCAAAAGCAAAAATGGAAAGGTCGGTAGAGGTGGCTTCAGGCTTTGCGGGCCGCCCCTCCACGGCAGCACACACCAGCAGGCACAGGAGGAGATGGAAAAGGAAAGGCAGAGCGTAGGGAACCCAGAGGCTGTCCACCGGGAAGTCTTCCTCCTTGAGCTCTTTTCAAATTCTTGTCCTCTTGTTCAGGACTCCTTCTGGTCGGTATGTGGCTTCTGAATTTCCAAATGACAATTGCTCCCATCACTAGAAGATGTGCACCTGCCAATCTTTGGTGAAGTCACCCCCTTCCCCCAACACACTGGCTCTTGGGTGGGGGTGGGGTGCTGGCTGGCGTGACAGCTCTGGGGAGGAGGACACACGTCTACCGATGCTGACGGGAGGGCTACCCTGTGGTTGCTCAGTCATTTAGTAGACAGATTTCACATCTAATGATGTCATTAAACAGCGAACAGCTCTCTGGATCACGGGAAGATGCCAGCGGTGAGCTACTGGCAAAGCCAGTTTCTAATTCCATTAACCAGTCGGGGGGGGGGGCGGCCACTACACACCGCAAACCTTCTCAGTTTGGCTCGTAATTAGGGTCTGTCAACCTCTGATAAAGCTGGGAGAGGAAGGAAATAATGAGAGGGAGTTTAGAAAACGCTGCATCCAAATGCTGGAAAAAAAAATCTGGAGACAAATTGTGGATTTCATTCCTCCTTCTTTAATGACAACAAAGTGCTCGGGGTGTTGTCACAGACCGTGTGGTGTGACAAAGTGTCACAAACTGTGTAGCGTGACAAAGCAAAAGCCTGCCAGGCGCGCTGAGGGAGGAAGGCTGCCGCCCGCTCTGGGCAAAATGGTGGCCCAGCAGGAATGCCAAGTGCTTGGCGCCCATGGGGGACTGGCTACGAAGTGGGTGGAGCACTTGAAGCCATGAGGGCTTGGGTAAGGGCCGGTGCGGCTGGACCCGGAGCTGGGAAAACTGCACTGCGCACGCAGACTCGGACATGGGCTCTAAGGCACCAAGAGACAGTGGCCCTCGTCCCACTTCAGCGACACACGCCTCTCTTGAGCAGGGCGCTTCGACATGGACAGCCACGCGAGGGGAGGCCAGGCTGCCTTCTCTGTGTGGCGCGTGCCTTCTAGAGTCGGGTGCACAGAAGGTGAGGGAGACAAAGGGATCTGGTGAGAAAGGTGAGCAAACACTCAGAGCAGGCCCTGCCAGGGCGGCACCGAGAGTTCAGCTCTCTCCAGTCAGTTCATTAAGATTGTTTTCCACAGAGAGAAAGTGTGGGGACTGGGGGATGCCATCGCTGCAGGACTCCTGAGGAAGACGGACTCAGTGGGGAAACTGCAGGACCGTAGGAGCGCGAAGGCCAACTCGGCCCTTTCGGAAAGGAAAGTAGAGCTGCGGAAAGGGTTCCGGACTCTCTCTTGCACGCTAGAGATTCCAGGTCTTGCACTGAGCGCAGTCGCTCTGGCTATGGTGGCATTGCTGGTCTGTTTTTCCATCACGTAAGACAGTGGGGGAGAAAGAGGAAGCGAGGTCTCCGTAGTCCCTGGCACCGCAAAAAAGCGGAGTTGCAATGACTTCTTCGGCCTCCTTCTCTCCTTTCCTCCCTCCCTGACTCTATTATTAGATGCCAAGTGCAAGAACTTTTATCACCCAGGCAGGTTTTTAATAGAGGCTTAGGGTCTCCGGTCCCTCGCTGTCTTATCTCATTTCATTAATTACACTTCACGATCACCGAGGGTCAGGAGGCAGAGAGGAACCGAATGCAATTTCAGGGAGCAGCGGTGGACCGAGATGGGCAAGCAAGATGATATTTTAAAAAATCAATTCGGCAGTGAGCTGTGACAGGCAGAAGGCTCCCAGCGATGGGTGAGGACGAGCCAGGCACAGGAGCAGACTGGGAAGGAAACGAGGCAGGGGGCCCGAGCGTGGGCCGTGCGGTGGGCTGGGGGGCACGGCATGGGGTACTCGGGGCACAGTGAAGCACACGAGGAAGTATGGCGGGCCGTCTCTGGGGAAAGACAGCAAGGAACAGAGAGAGCAGGCAGGTTGGACCCAGAAGGTCGAGAGTTTTACATCCTCAAAGGTGGTTTGTCAAAGGCTTCAAGTCTCAGGTGAACCTGAAAGGGAGCCCGTGGGGACTCCTGCGAGGCAGGGGAGACCGCCTTTATTTGGCGACTGCAGCTGTGCAGAGAATGCAGGTAAGTCATGGAAGGGGCTCTGAGGAGGGGCTAGAGACGAGCTGTCTGGCGTTAGAGCCGAGGCTCACGCATTCTGCCGACTGTGTGATGCGACGGCCCAAGGCATCCTGGGCCTGGTCTGCGCACTTGGCTTGCTTCACCCAGGAAAATTTGGCGGAAGCGCTCAGGTGTCCCGTGCTCGGTGTGAACAGCATGTGACTAGCCTGCTGGACGGCGAGAGGCAACCTGAGGTGGTTGGATGTCCCAGTTGGCCGAGGCTCTCAGAAACCAGCAGAAGCCAAGCACGTGACAGCCCAGCCAGGGCCGGCAGTGCCATGTGCCTCGTCCACATCTGCACCGGGATTCAGCTGTGCCCTGGGGCTGGGGCTCACAGACATCTGGGTCCACCACAAGCGTCTATACAGGTGTCCCTGCTTACCATGGTCTCGGTTCCTTTGTCCAGCATACCATGCTATGTCCTCTACTTGCCCAGTAGGCACTTGTGGCTGTCGTTGTCACTTTCTGATTGCCAAGATATGGTGGGACACCTGTGACTTACAGAAGGGGAGGCTGACTTTGGGGCACAGTCCTGGAGATTCAGTACACAGTCATGGGACCAGGACAAGAAATCCCATGATGGGAGGGTCTGGGGACAGAGGCTGCTCACCCTGTGGTGGTAGGGATGCCCAGCAGGAGGGGTGGAGCCAGGGAGGAAGAGAAACCCTTCCAGGGCAAGGCCTGAGGGACCACTTCTTCCAAGCGGACCCCTCCTCCTAACAGAGGGTGGCTATAGCACCCGTGATCCAATCACCTTCAAAAGCTCCACCCATAAGCTTGTGAGACCTCTGGGATACATTCTTTATGTTTTATTTAAAAATTTTTTTATGTATGCATTTATTTTCATGTACTTGGTACAAGATCTTGATACGCAGCTTGGACTTGTAGCGATCCTCCCATTTTCAGTCTCTCTGGTGCTGGGATTACAGGCGAGTGCCACCACAACTGATCTCAAGAGGCTGGCTTAGCTTGACGCCTGGGGGTGCAGCTGGTGTGCCATGTGGTGCCGGGGATTGAACCCCGGTCCCTGTGCCTGCCTAGGCAGGTGCTTATTGGCTGAATTATCTCACAGGTGGGGTGGAGGGGATATTCTCGATTTGTACCATGACATTGCTGTCTGTGTGCCCAGATGGGCCACCACGAGGTCACAGTTCTGGCATTCAAGTAACTCTGTTTTGACTTAATCATGGCTCCAAGGACCAAGGACGGATGCTGGTGACTCGGAAGTGTCAAAGGGAAGCCTTGAAGTACTTGACTTAAGTAAAAAAGGCGAAAGTATAAAAGATGTTTAGAGAGCAATTACATTCCTATAATTTTTATATCAATGTATTTGCTACAATTGCTCATTATTACTGTTAATTGCTTACTATGTTGAATTTATAAATTAAACTTTCTTATAACTATGTATGGGTAGGAAAAATAGTATATGTAAGGTTCAGCACATCTGCCGTTTCAGGCGTTTGCGGGATCATGCAGACATTCTTGCAGCTGAGCTGGGGAGCACTGCAATTTTGAACCAGTGTGTTCTGGGGTGCACTGCTAGTTGTGGTGGTTGATACACTATGTCAACTTGAGGAAGCCTGGCTGGATTAGCTCTGTGGGTCCGGGCTGTGGGGGGGCCCCATCTTGCAGGATGTGGAGGGCCTGCCCTGGGATGTGATTGGTCCCACCCTGGGGTGTGATTGGTTCCACCCTAGGGCCAGATGGGCCACCCCAGAGTGACTCAGCACGGAGAAGTGTATAAAAAGGAGTTGAGGAAGCCTCTGGGTAGCCCTGGGCCACTTCCTTGGAGAAGTGCAGGTCTTCGGAGGAGCTTGCTCTTTGCAGCTGTGCCACTTCGGAGGAGCTCCGATCTTCCCAGTGGATCATCGGTGCAGAACTTGGAAGGCAGAGGCTTGATGGACACCACAGCTGCTGCTGCTCCTCTGCTCTTCACTGTTTTCTGTCGCCGAGAACTGCTGTCCTTTGCCTTGAAGCCAGCGGAGTCCGAACTGAAACCTCCACAAATTGCAAGCTAAGTAAACCTTTCCTTCCTTCGTTTTGAGTGTCAGGCATTTGTCCCAGGAACGAGTAACAAGTAACTCAGACACTCGTCATAGCGGGCTCACCTCTTCTACAGCTTAGAAAGGGGAAAGCCTGCTGGAGACGAGCACGCGGATTCCGCAGGAAAGCTCCCACCAGTAAATCCCTGAACATAACAGCCCGGGACCATGTAGGGAAGGGAAGGAGGGGCCTCCCAAGACCCTGGGCATGGTCAGGATTCTAAAGCACAATATAATAACCCTGAACCGAGTCACCCAGAAAAATTACCTGAAATGAAATGGTTTTTTCTTTTTCTCTCTCTCTTTTTGTGGAACCGGGGATTGAACTCAGGCCCTTTTGCCTCTTTAGGAAGCCTAGCGCATGTACCCTGTTTAGGGAGGGTGTCCACAGCATATGTGTGGCATTGAGTGGCATTTATCAGGACATTTCATTAGTGTTCCCTGGGGACTACAGGTTCTGAAACAAACTGGGGGGCAAGCTCTTGTGCTGCTTCTACATGGGAAAGGCAGCCTAGGAGATGCAGTTTGCGGCTGCAAGGAGGAGGAGGGGGGGAGGGGGTAGGAGGGGAGGAAGAGGGGGTAGAAGGGGAGGAGGAGGAGGAGGAGGAGGGCGAGCGTGAGTTGTTTCTTGGTTCTCACCGAGAAGCAAGCCAGCACTTATCTGTCTGTCCCTTCTCTCTGCCTCTTCAAAGGGGAGGCAGCAGCAGCACTTTGCTTACAGGGTTAGTGAGCTGGTGCCCAGCGCTGCTGATACAACCAGATGTTCAGCGGACGACGCATAAAACACACAAGTTGGGATGGCCTGCAAAGAGCTGCGCAGAAAAACTGTCTCCTCGCACGTAGCCCCTCCCCTCCTCCCCAAGGACGCCAGGGGAGCAGTGTCTGCACAGGGAAGCCCAGCAGATCAGGGAGAGGGTGGGCAGGCAAAACTGCTCGAGCCCCAAGATGTCCTCTCCAGGGCCAGCTTCCAGCTCGGCCGGCGCTGCGTGGCTCTGAGCAGTGTATGAAGTGTGCTCTGTCTCATGCATCTGAATTCTGCTCTGTTGCAAAGTGTTGTTTATCTTCATGCAGGGAAGTAACCTCTGCCATCCCTGTGGGCGCGGAGTGCCGAGGACTGGCTGCGTGCCATCTTACTAACCCTGGCAGTGGAGGACCTCGGCTACCTCCTTCTTGAAGAGCCTGAAATGTGGTGCAGAGAGATAAGCCGCTCCTTAGAAGACAGGGGGCGACCCAGGCAGGATTCCAGCCTCTACAGCTGGCTCTAGACCAGACCCTGTAGTTTACCGGGCTTCCTGGTTCCCTCCTGCTGGGGCTGGCTGGACCTTTTGCCCACCCTGATTCCTGGCGATTTAGAATGGAATCTATACCACCCCCACCCCCCAAACCCCCACCCGCTATGGTTTCTGAGGAACTAAGTGAAATGCAGTTCTGACTAGTTACCACTTATCACCTGGAGCAGGCCCAGGGAAACTGGACCAGATGGGGCTGGGCAGCGCACCTGCGAGAGCTCAGCTTTCCCCGTGGCCGGCTGCCAGCGCAGCCTCCCTGGGCCCCCTTCTGCAGAACAGGGCGCTGAGGGCCAGGCTCAGGCTGCTTTATCTCTTGCAAACACCTGGCTCCTCTCTTCCTCATCCCTATCTGGGGGCTTCCTTGGGGCTCTAATGAGAAACCGTTGCTTCACACCGAGAAGGGGCCAGTTACTGCTGCTGGGAACATCTTTGCTGGGGTCAGACTCAGAGAAGTCTGCAGCTAGGGAGTGAGGAGCTGTGTGGGGAATGACCCCGGGTGTGAGCAGCTCCCAGCTGAAATTAGCCGTGCCAGGTGGGCTGCTTCCTGCCAGCTGAAAATTAACAACGGATAGCGCCAAGCCTGCCCCGCCCACCCTGGCTCTCCGTTTCCCGGCCTCTGCACACCTGCCGGGTCCACCCCTCCTCCTGCGGACTGGTCCAGACTCCACACCTCCAAGACAAGACAGAGGTGCCTGCTCTCAGGCCAGCGAGTCCGTGTCACTGGTGGTAGATGCTTCGCCAGACCCTCAGGGACTGGGCCAGTCCACTTAAATGGAGTCTTCTTGAGCGGGCCCGGGAGCCACGCCCCCCCCAACCCCTAGGGCCAACGCTTGGGGACTTCTAGTGTGTGGGACTATGGTGTCCAGCTTCCCGATTGCTGGGCCTGGGCAACTGGTCCCAGCAGAGATGCCCGCTGCACACCAGCTCCTGTCATCACAGCTCACACGGCCTTTCGAGGCCAGGCACCAACACTGGTAGCACGTCCACCCAGCGCCTGCCAGGAGGGCCCCTTCTGTCCTGGCTTCCTGGAGACACGTGTAGTTCCCCTGGATTGTGGTGCTGGTAGCATCCTAGCCGATTCCCTCTCAGCCACACCTCTGGGGCAAGGAAGCCACAGTGAGACCTAAGAAGCACTCAGGAACCCAATGCCCTTGTCAGAGCCCAGCATCGTGGTGAGGAAGGTGTGGGGGGCTCGGCCACTCACGGATAGCTGTGATTCCCATTTCAAGGGAATGGGGCCGTCAAGCGCGCAGCTCGAGGGGCGGGGCCAAAGGACCAGGGCGAGGTTTGAGAGGGCGTGGCCAAAAGAAGCCGGAGCGATTAAACTGACAGCACGCATGCACCGTCAGTGGTGTGTTCCCCCCCCCCCACAACCTCAGGCGACGGTGTCTCTGCCATATGGCGCTGATCATCCTGGACACGGCAGCGCCCCAGCCTCTCCTCTAGACCCTATAAAGCAGGGGCAGCGTCTTGAAGCCTCCAGTAACTGTGAGCTGAGCTTATATGTCGGGTATTTGTCCCAGCAACTAGAGAATAGTAACTAAGATGACGCATAAGAAAGCCAGCCTCCGGCAATCTCCAGAAGCCCTTGCCTTGGAGAGAATAGGGACGCAGTGGTACCCAGGCGCTCCGCATCGTTCACTGGTTCAAGGAGGCGCCATGCAAACCGCTTTCCCTCCCAACTCTGGCCAGGACATTAGGCGAAGGCTGAAGAAACTTCTGTTTATCACAGAGGTGAGTGAGGGGCCCCCTGGCCTCTACTGAGTAAGCATAAAATTATTATGGTTATTAAATATACTGCCATGCGTCGGGCATTATCACCACAAGGAGCAACTATCTGGCCCAGAATGTCAAGGGCGCACTGCCAAGAATCCCGGAAAAGATACTAACTGCTGCCTGAGACCTGAGCCCAAATCTATGGTGGTCCTGAGGGTCCCTGAAGGCGCAGCACTAACTCAGGCCTTTGATGTGGGGCTGGGCTTTCTTAGACGGAAAATGTGGATCATGCCAGGCACAAGCAGAGGAAGGCTTCCAGGGGGATTACCCAGGCAGCCAGCCGCCTGCTCCAGGTGCCATTAAGGGCCTTGCTTTATCAGATGTTGAATAAATCTTAAGACCCAACTCAAGCCTGGAAATCGGTTACTATTTCAACTGCAACATATGGATGAACAAATGTTCCGCTCTGGGCTGCCTGATTAAATTTACTGCATACAGGTTGGTCTCCTGTCTTCACCGAAGAATTCCAAACCAGAACATTTAGTTGACAAAATCGAATCTCCCCGAGTTAACGGAGTGGAACCCACGCCAGGCGCAGCTGGGGGCCCACATACTCCCGTGGAGGCCAGGCTGGAGGGGCCACATGGCTTCTCCACAGTTTATTTTGACGCAGTGCATGGAGGGCAGAGGCTGAGTCCCTCCTGATTCCCTACCTGTTTCTGTGGCCAGTGCCTTGGGGGGGGGGACCCATAATTCCTTTTCTCCATCAAGTGAACCTGAGTGTTTTGTAGCTGAAAAGGGAGTGATTCCATTTGAATGAATCCAGGCGCTGAGGCAAAGGTGCATGATGGGACTTTTAAGGACATTCTTTCCTGACTGACAGGTGCCGTGGCCACCCCCGGGGAAGCTTTAGCACCTGAACATTTCTTGACACCCCTCAAGCAAGGCCTGTTATCTCAGTATACACACAGAACTGCGGGTTTTCCTGCACATCGGTTAATGGGCGGCAATGCAACTCTTATTAATAAAAGTTGAGCATTCTTGTGAGCTATAACCCAGCAACATTCCTTTTCTCTTGTAAAAGAAGAAAAGAGTGATAGTCTCAAGGGGAAAACATACCTTTCAGCCACTTTGGACATTTTCAAACAGTGTCTGTCAATCTGGGCATGCAAAAATGTTATCTGGAGAAACAAGAGAACAGGAGTGTCTGGAACGGAATAGAATTCGGTTTTCTGCTTCATTTTATAACTCAAATTCCCACCCAAATCCCCAAACTGCCTTGTGGCAAAACTTCTCTTACCCTTAAGATTTATACCCTAAGCAACCACTTTGCCCCTTTAGAAATTCCTACCCCACTTAAGATGCATACTTTATAATTTGGTCTGTTACCTGCAGATTTTGGTACCAGGACTTGGACTTGAGACCTTGCATTTGCCAGGCAGGTGCTGTGCCACTGAGCTAGGTTCCCAACCCCAATATTGTCTGTTATGTTTGCCTGTACTTTTCTATAACTTAAGAGTTTTGATTCCCAAAAGTCACCCCTGGGGACACTGGAAGCGACTGCACTGTGAATGGCTCCACAAGAGTGCGCTCCTCTGTCTCCAGTTCCCACAGCACGCAGAGGGAGCTGGCGTAGGGCCCTTTTCATCGCTGCTGGTGAAAAATTCCCCCTCTTATGCTTCCAGGGGCTACTCATGTACCGCAGTCCAAGGGTCAGGTTGCCTACTGCGGGGTGAGCTCACAGCCTGTGCCAGCTAAAGGCCTTGACAACAGCTCGTCCTCCCACCCCCGCACCCCCAGGGGAGGGCGGTCGTGGGAGTCACCTGTTTCCGGATGTCCTCTTTGGTGGTTTTCCTGACGGGCTGGCTCGGGAGGTGCACAGGGCTCTGCGTCTGGGTCTCCTCGGTCACGCCGTACACGGACTGGAAGAATGAGCAAGTGTGACCACGCCTCGGTGTGGAGGGATGGCTGGGGCGGGCGGGGGCAGGGGCCAGCGCTCAGCGGACGCCCGGAATCCCGCCTGCGAGGCCCGGGAAGCAGCGACTGGCCTGAAATCGCTTTATTAGTGCCCATGTTTCTGCTCCCCGTGGGGAGCGGCACGCGTACACCGCACCCCAAGCACCTTTCTTCATCCCTCACCCCCTCCCACCCCCCCATCCCGCAGCCTCCACCCCCTCTCTTGATTCCTTTCCTGTTTGGGAAAGATTTACCTCCCTACCTCCTACTCTCTGCTTTTATTTTGCTCTTTTTTTAATTGTACTTAGGGCCAGGGGCTACAGGGCTCACTGCCTAGATCGGACTCCTAGTGATTTGCCCGTGTCCAGCCTTCCAAGCGCTGGGATTACAGGTGCGCTGACGCCACGCCTAGAATCCATCGCTGTATCAGCGCGCCCTGGGGTGGGGCGGACACAGTGCGCCAAGGATGGAACTGCGGCCCCAGTGTGTGCCTAAGAAGGCGCTCCAGTCCGCTGAACTATCTGGCTGGCCGTCTGTTCATCTGTGGACAGACATGGAAGCCACCTCGGAGGCTTTGCTGTTAGGAACGCTGAAGCCACGCCAGCGGAGGCGTCCCGTTCCATGCTGCTGCTGTGAGGAGAAAGCCTTCCTTGCATAGCTTCCGTAGGCCACGGGCAACGGCCATCTGTAGTCTTCCGCAGGGGGCACTCTGCTGAGCCCTGCCCTGAACCCGCAGGGTCGGAAGCTGTGTGGGTGGCGTTGGGATCCTGCATTTTTATCCCATGTCCCAGGCCATTCTTCCCCGAAAAAGTTCAAGGACTTAAAGTGCTAATGATTATGAATACAAGATCCAAGTCTAAAGGGACAGGTGACAGGCCCATCTGGAGCCATCTGATCAGGGCTTCGGGTGTTCTTTTATAAGTTCAATAGATTTCTGGACTCAGCTACAGCGTTTTTAACTGCACCTAGTGTTAGGAGCAGACTAAAGACGATTTGGGCTCTGGGAAGGAAGCAAAGCCGTTGAGGGCGGGAAGAGTGTGTGGCTGAGTCAACATGAGCAAGGCGGGCTCGAGGTGAACGCGACACCGCCCAGTTCTGAATGATTAGACTTAGGGGTCCATAGAGGCTAACTGAGGATATCAAGGCTAATAATTACAGGACGGCCTGGGGCATTTGATGCTGTGGAGGACGAGACTCATGAAGAGGTTCCAGAAGCGAGTGAGTGCCTGCCTTCCTCTCTCCCCCACACCCTGCCCGGCATAGGCACATGTTTATAAATCACTCCTAATTTGAAGACCTTAGTCTAAAATCCTCCTGCTCTGAAGCTTTTGAGAGTATGACATCACACATGGAAAATTCCCGCCTGACCTTAGGACAGAGTACAGTATCAAACAAAACGGCAAAGAGTTACTCTCAGGCGATGTGTACATGCATGTGTGAAATGTAAACACATTTTGCATTTAGACCATGCAGACTGGTCCAATCTCAAAGACATTTCTTGAGTTATGTGCAAATATCCCCAAATATGAAAAATAGCCAAAGTTTGAAACATTTCTAGGCCCAGCCCTACGAATACTGTTTCTCTCTCCCAATCCTCTTCACCCTCTCCCTTCCTCTTTGCCGCTCTCCCTCTCCCCCTTCTTTGTCCCTCCCTCTCTCCCTCCCCCCTTCTCTCTCTTCCTCCTTCCCTCCTTTCATCTCTCTCCCTCTCCCCTGATGGTTATCAGAGGATGTCAGGATGTCTGGGGACAGGCTTCCAACCTCTGAGATGAGCATGGAGCGTGGCCATGTTCTCTCACACTCAGCGTGGCATGGTTCTTGGTGTGGTCTCAAGGGTAGTGGAGCAGTGGAGTGTGGGACCCGTGGGCCTGCTGTGGCCACTCATCTTCCCAGCAAAGGAGACCAAAACCATTACGGGTCATTCACAGTTGTGCAAGATGGTGGTCTAAGTTAGGGCAACCTACAGCCAGTACAAGTTGGCCATTTCTTTCTGAGTACCAAGCTGTCACCTGGGGGCCACCCCAGTTTTTGTTCTGCTTGTTTCCTCTTCACACTACCTCCCTAGAGCCAACCATCACTACCTTTCATTCTACTCGAACTGTAGGAAGCCCCCAGGAGGCCCCCTCCGGCACAGCCTTCCCTTCTGGGACTTGGGGAGCTGCCCTGTGTCTCCCTGGTATGGTACCTGTGGCCTTCTTCCTGTTGGCTTTGTCCCCTGCCACACCGTGGGCTCTCTCAGCAATCACAGAACCCAGCACACCCCAGCCACTTGATATTTCTAGAATTTATGAGTAAAATGATTTTGAAGGAGAAAATATGGCAGCATTACGAACAGCAAATTGCAATCTCAAAAGTACCAGAAATGGAAAGGCTGTTCACACCAAGAATTTGAATGCCAACTAAACTAGCAAACCTTTTTAACCTTTTGTGGGTTCTTCAGCCGTCGACATTTTCTGATGTCCATTTCAGTTGTGTTCACACAGCCTGGCTGAGAGACAGAGAGAGAGAAAACATCACGTAAGTCACTAAGTGTATGTGACTCTCCCAACTGAGTTCACGTGACACCCCCAGAGCTGCTCTTTATCGTTGCACCCCACCTAACGCAGGGTGTTTTCCACTTTGTGGTAACCGAGGCTCCTCCATGGAGCTCGCACAGCCAATAGAAAAGCTGCCCATACTGTGAAGCTGGTGCGCGGTGGTGCCGTGTACGTTCCCAAACTTGCTATCCACATGCGAGGTGGCTTCAGCCAGGGCCTTTGCCAGCTCTTCTACCTAACCACCTAAAAAGACTGCCACGTTAGGATGGAGAGTTATTATTTCCTTTTCTTTTAGTTTTTAGGAAAGATTTTTAGCACTATTTGATGAGGGAAATGCAAGATTCTTTCTAATAGTAGGAAACTAGAAGTGTGATCCAACCTCTCTATTTTCAGATTTCTACTGGTAAACCCAGCAGCTCCTCAAGTTTGTAACCGTGAAATCAACGCTAGCAGCAACTCAACGGCCACTTGTGGATGTGTCTAGGAGGCTGGCAGTCTTGGGCTGCCCTGGTGACGTGCCCAGCTGAGGCTGAATATGGAGACCCCCGCATTCCTGTTTGGGGCCTCAGCCTGGACGTCAGGACGTTTATGTAGGGCTCTAGTAGCACCCGGTTGTTTGTACTTTGTCCTGTGTGTTGGTGATGCGCTGCTCCTGACGGCCCTAGGCAGAGTGCCACGGTGCGGCTCAGTGTTGTTAGAAGGCTGTGGGTGGCCCAGGAGGGCATGTGTGTGTGTGTGTGTGTGTGTGTGTGTGTATGTCTGCGCACGCACCAGACCTGTGCCGCAGACCAGCCTTGCAGAGGCAGGGCTTACAGTGCCGCTGGGTAGGAGGTCAATGTTAGCACTTAACAGCATACACTAAATGAAGTGTCTTTCTATAAAAGGTGTCTTTGGTGAAAAGACACATTATGGGAAGTTCCACGTGGCCCAAATGATAGGGCCACGTGGCTCAAGGCTCTGGGCCCCAGGCCTGCAATTCTCATAGAAGTGATGCTCCAGAGACCGCAGAACACAGCTGCTGTGAGCCCGAGAGCTGCCTGTGTTCAGAAGAGGACATCCGAAGGCTCGGAGCTGAGCGGGAGTGGAGATGGCCACGGTTCATTCAGGGGCATGTGAGGTTCTGGCGTCCAACATTCCTCTGGTGGAGGCCGGTGAGATAGCGCGGCGGTCTAAAGCGCCTGCTTAGGCAAATTTAGGCAGGTGCAGGGGGCGAGGTTCAATCTCTGACACCATAGGCCACACCAGCACCCGCGCCCCTCAGAGTGCGCGGAGCTGACCAAAACAAAAAAAAGTTCCTCTGGTGGAATCTGCATTGTTCCCCTATTCCTATTTCATCTCTCTCCCTCCCTCCCTTCTTCCTTTCTTCCTTCCTTCCTTTACTAGGAATCAAATTCATGATCTCCTGCTTGCCAGGCTGGCACTGTGCCCCTCAGCTAGATCTCTGATTTTGTTCATATTTTCATGGGTGGGTAACTTTTGAAAGGTGGAATCCACACACACAGACACACACAGACACACACAGACACACACTGCAGAAAAATCCACTGAGACCCTATGAATGAATGGCCAAACCAATTTTGAAAATAAGTACCTGGTCTTCAAAGACAGTCCTTTGTTTGAATGGAAGAGTCACGGAAATTACAGTAAGCAAAGCCCCCCAAGAGCCACACAAGCCTCCTCACCACTGGCCTGTGGACATCCCAAAAGGCTCGCTCCTGGCTGTCCAGAATTTTCCTTTCTGTCTTGTCCTTTTTTCGGTCAATTCTGAAAAAGCCAAGAGAATAAGTAAGAGGCCGAGGTGTCCTTCCCACCGGCTCGCGCCCCTGCTCCCTGCTCCTACCCCTAGGAGCCGTGCTGCACGCATGCAGGACCTCGGACACGTGTGTGGCCGCTGCTTCCTGAAAGCGTCCACTTCCCGCTAGGCAGCTGCAGACTTTGCAGACCTGGCAGGGACTCGGTGCAGGCCGGGGACAGGTCGCCGCAGGCATGCAGCACACAGAGGGCACGGCGAGAGCAAGCATGACAGCGCCCGGGAAGCAGGGGTCGGGGCCGTGCAGGACTGAGTTGGCCCCCGCCAGCAGAAACACTGCACGCGTGGACTGCTGAGAAGGGGCCCAACCCAGGCCCTGGCTTGCTAGCTTCTCCCCTCCCACCTGCAAGTCTGCTTTGCGTTCAGTTTGGCAGAGCTGTCTTTCAGACGCTGCCATGATGGGCTTTAAAAGTCCCTTAAGGCTTCTGGCTTCCCCGAGGCAGAGGCGCGGCCTTAGCCTTAGCACGTGGCACGATGAAGAAGGCCAACACCACCGGCCTTGGCTGGGGAGGCACAGCGGCAAGAGGGGGGCTCCAGGCGACACCCGCGGACTCTAGGTGCGTTGAGCAGCGGCCCAGGCAGGAGGTTTTCTTTCTCCTTTTCCTTCAAAGACTGCATTACTTCTTACTATGTTCGTACAAAGCGACTCAGAGTAATTACAGTGTAGCCTCTGGCCCTCAGGCCTGTCGGGGCCACTGCAGTGCCCTGCACTGCACTAAACCTCTAATCCCCCCACCCTCCGCCCCCCATTCTGTGGTAACCGCTGGGCACTAACACAGCCCACAATTACATCAAGCAAATGTGTGCTTCTCCCTGCACCCTGGCGGCCTGGGCACGCAGCAGCTCTCTCCCGCGGCCCCTCCACATCCAGCCTTTCCCTGCCTGCCTTTCCTCCTTCCGCCTTCTACTTCCTCTGATGCTGCCTGTGGCAGCTCAGCTCCCAGGACCCAGCGCCCACATCCTCGGGGGAGTTCTGCAGGGCCAGGGGATGAACCCTAGGTGGCTGGCATGGGCACAGGAAAGGCAGAGACTATACGGGGCGGTGGCAGCGACACAGCACGCGCACCACTGCACTGGATGACCGCAGGTCATTTCCAGTGGGACCCAAGGGGAGCCACTCCCTGGCTCTGGGGCATAGGCGGCGACACTTGCGGAGTAGGAAAGGGCTCACGGGAAGCCCCACGGAGGCCACTCCCACACGAGATGCCCATGGCACAGGCGCCTGCACTTTTCCAGTCAGCACCTCTTCCTGCCCTTCCTTGGCCCCACTTTCCTGTTCACATTGGCTAAAGGGACACAGTCCCTGGGAGGGATAGCGGTGACCGTGCAACTCCGTGTCCCAGACTTAGGTGGACTGGTTGGCAATCGTGGTTGTGGCCTGAGGACTGTTAAGTTTCTTACTGCTCATGTTTCTCAGAGAGGAAGAAAGTTTTTATTCTGGAAGGAAACAGGCAGAAAAAATCCTTTTGACTTTTCCCCTCCCTTACTGCTTGCACTTTGGAGGGGAAAAATGAGTGACCTTATGGTGTATTTTCAGGAAGAAGTAGAGAAAGCTCAGGCGCGTCGGGTAGGGTCCCTGTCGAAGGTTCGCATTCTTGGTCTCGAGTTTACTCACAGACCAGCTCTGCCCTGGAGGAGGAGGCCTGCCACAGACACCCCTGCCCTGGAAGGACAGGGTCAACTTGGAAACTGGCCTCCCTAAAAGGCCTATATATTTTTCCACAAAGACCAAACCTTGAGCCTTCAGGGCAGCCAGGGCCTGAGGTTTTTCAATCACTTACTAACTGGAAACCTCTTGTATAGAAGTAGGCCTTCTCACGAGCAGGATGCCGCCAGTGGGAGGACACCCCCTCAACTGCCAGAGCACGTGCTTTGGAGGATCATAGAGTGACATCGGTGCCAAAGACGACGCTCACACACACTATTGTCACTTTCCGCCCTTCCAGTTAGCGATGCCAGCGCCAGCTAGAATCCGCACCGTGGCCGTCGCACCTGGCCCCAGCCCTGATGCCAGAGCCACCTCCCCCTGCCACACCCGCGGTGGAGTCCACGTACTTGACTTGGGCTTCCGCTTGCATAAAGATGAACTCCCACTTCCTCGCGAAGGCCCTCTGGAGTCTGGCTAAGTTTTCCTGGTGAAAAATGAAAACCACGGAGAAGGGATTAATCGTCGTGAGCTAATACTTCCACAGCTACGCTCATCACAAGGCAGCCGTCCATTCTGTCTGCTCTAGTAAAACAAACCATCAAGGCCTCACATGGAACCCACTGGCTATGAATCTGAATCTGCGCCAGGCCCTGCCACCCTGAGCCGAACTATCAATACTCATCTGCACACCCGTTAAGCCGGAGCCTCTGCGGTTCACTTCTCTCCCCGTGTTTTACAGAAGCAGGACTCACGCGTCGCTTGTTGTCAAGGCTACTGACTGAAACAATGGTCTGTAGTTACTGGGGAAAGAACGATGTTCTTTTGGCAACCTGCTGGTTGTCTCAAAGGCAAACGCAAGGATATGTGTTTCAGTGGGCAGCTGGGAAGGCTGTAGGGACTTGGCGCTGGCGTGCTCTTCAAGGTCAGGGCTTAGGAAGCAGACCCAAGGGACTGTGTGCTGTGGTGGTTATGAAGGCACACCTCTCCTGGACAGGCAGGGCGCGCCGGTAACCCCAGCACTTGGGAGTCTAAGGCGGGTGGACTGCTGTGAGTTTGAGGCCAGCCTGGGTTACAGGGCAAGATCCTCAATACAAAGCTAAATGGGGGGTGGGGGTGGAGCCAGGAAAAAAAAAGAAAAACAGAAAGAAAAGTAATTAGTAATCGAGGGCTACTTTTAGAGGAAAAGGGGATATTTTTCTAAGTCGGCAGACTTATCTAATGGAACATTAGGACAGTGAGGAGGGGACGGTGGCAATGCCATAATGACCCTCCTAATTCCGATTAATGCAAGGCCAAAGCCTACATTATGCTATGTATTTTCATAGAGTGTATGCCAACACTAATTGATTACACTCATTACTGGTTTACTAACATGAAAGGAGCTTCAGTTGGAGAGTGTCACCCACGAACTCACAGCTATCACCAAAGCTTGGCCTGCAAGGACTTCCCAGAAATGGTCCCTCTGACTTCTCCACTGTCCTAGGATCCACTGTCCTAGGCTAGGGTCCACCAGCGGGGAGAGGAGTCCTGTGACCTGTGCTAGCTGCATCACAGAAGGCTAGGTGGTCTTTACAAATGATACTCAATTCTTGAAATGGAAAGATTCCCCAGGGCCTGCCAAATAGCTCAGTGGATGAAAGCACCTGCTTAGGCAGCTGCAGCAACCAGGGTTCAATCCCCAGCACGCTGGCCCCACCCCGGGGCGCTCTGAGACGGCAACTGAAATGGCATGGTGGTGTGTGCCTGTAATCCCAGCTCTTGGGAGGCTGCACACAGGTGGATCACTAGGGGTCCGATCTACACAGTGAGACCCTGGAGACCCTTCCCTAAAACACAAGGAAAAACAAAAAAAGAATCCCCAAACACGACAGTGTAAGATTAGGAAAATACACAGCAGAACCAATGTTTCTGAGACGACCTTATTGTTCTATAAAGAAAAAAAATGTAGATATAGAGAAAACTTACTGGGAGAATCACAGGTTATTTCCTTTTCTTTCTTGGTGGTTTGAATTTTTATTTGTTACCAAAAAATATGTAACTGGAATAATTTTTACAAAATTATTTTAAATCTGAAAGCCCTTTCAAAACAATGACCTTTCAGTTTCTACGCATTTGTATGCAGGACCTGAAGAGAGTCATCTTAATACCATGTTATTCCCAAATGCCAGAGAAGATTATAGGGCAAGAAAAGAGCAAAACAGTAAAGCATTTCAGGAGTTGGTGTCATCCTCTTTCTATTTAGGACATTTTTCTAAAATACAGGAAATAGGAACATATAGCCAGAGAAACGCAGGTAGTCCAAGTCTTGGCTGTAGGGTGACGTACAAGGAAGTGACGTCTGAGTAAGTGACGTCATGTGTAAGGCCGTTGCCCTGGGTAATAAGCAGAGCTAAGTAGCAGTCTCTGGAAAGAAGGACGTGACTGCTGGAGCGTCTGGGCCGAGGGGCAGGACCAAGCTCCGCGAGGGCTTGTAAGAGAGAGTTTTACAAAACCCACATGGCCCCAGTACAGGAATTTCCAGGACTAGTTCTAGAATCCTTTAAAAGTTAAAATTACAAAATGCTACTTATAGCTTTGCTTCTTCCCTCGCTTGCGCCCAATGCTGATGCTGCACCTGCTAAAAAGTTCAGATAAGCCCAAGGATGGGAACAACTGCCCATGTCAGAATGTCTGATTTCTTGTAAGCAGCCCAACTGCGGCCTGATGTAAGTCCCCATCCTCCCCTTTAGATAAGCCTGACCACTAGTTACAAAGATGTAACAAAATTTGCAGAATGCACCCCAACCGAACATCTGCTGTCCATATTAGGAAACTTCCTTGTAGCTTAACCCTGAACCTTCTCCAAGGTACCCCCACCAATAACTGTGTAAGAAACCATTTGAATTAACCAACGTTATTCACTTTTGTAATCGCACTTGCTAAGCTCCTCCTGCCCTTATCTGTGGGCTTAAATACATCGTCCACACCTCGCTTGGGGGCTCTCTGTTCCTGAGCCCCATGCATGCTTGGAAAATAAAATCCCCTTGCTTTTGCATGAGAGAATGTCTCTTGGAGTCTTCCTTCGCGCAGCGCGCTTCTCGACCCTAACAGGCTCAGCGTCCTGAGGCTGTCACAGCATGCTTGCTTGGGGAGGTTGCATGAAGTGCTCTCTCCTGCCACCTGCTGCGCAGACTCTGGCCGGCTACCGAGGCTCTGAACCGTCCCTTGCATTTCATCTTTCTCTCCTCCTTCCCCCATCCACAGGTCTGTGGCACCCGGAGGCTCCGAGGCAGTGGGCAGCCACGCGCAGGGCCTGCTGTCCGCGTGCACAGGTTTGCCTCCAGCTGGTGATGAGGAAATGAGGGTCTAGGTGACTGGGTGGGTCTGAGCCCACGGACCCTGTGAGTGGGGAGGGAGAAGCGGGAGGGGGCGCGCTTCCT
This sequence comes from Myocastor coypus, assembly GCA_004027025.1. Classification (NCBI taxonomy): domain Eukaryota; kingdom Metazoa; phylum Chordata; class Mammalia; order Rodentia; family Myocastoridae; genus Myocastor; species Myocastor coypus. The sequence continues at coordinate 41,007 of PVJA010012887.1, forward strand.
AGCGCCAGCTCTCTGCCACCCCTAGTGGTGAGTTCCCTAGGACCCCCTCTGTCTGGGTTCGAAACACCTCCTCCACGGGAGAACCCCTGGGAAGAGGGGGGCGCCAGGCGCCGTGCGTGCAGACAGCTCCCTGGATCGAGTCCGCAGTGCTGTTACAGCGCCAGACACTTTTCCTGGTTCTCTATGACGCACGTAAAATTCATTTTGGAGGGACCGTTCTGCCAACCGGACGCTAAAGTAAACGTTGGAAAATGTCAGTGAATCTTCAAATTGTCTGTGTTTTTCTTTCAGCAAAACTCTCCCACGGGTGTGAGAGGGAGGGTGGGGCCTCTCATCCCCGCAAGAGACCGTGACATCTTGGGAAGGAAGGTGAAAGTGGAAAGTCAGACCACATGGGAGGGAGATACACCTCAGAAGACCATCTTGCCTTTTCTGAGTAAGTCTCCGTCTAGTACCGAGCACATAGGAGTGGGAATAATGGGTGATCGGAATATACCACAAGTGTTTACATTTCAAAAATTCATTACAGTAAAATCAGTCCATCAGCAAGGTCCTGATGAGTTCGATCCCTGGTACTGGTAAAAAAAATTTCCTGTGTCCCCCTCAAAGTCTCGGTTGGTTCGGGTGCACTTGTCCTGTCACTCTTGTGACTTTCTGAAGCAGTTCTGGAAGTCTTTTGTGTTTTTTTTTTGTTTTTTTTTAAATTTTTAAGTACATATCTGCAGTAACGTTGACTTTTTACTGTTGGGTTTGGAGGGTTATTTACATGTTACGCTGGGCTGTGCGGGCGAAGGGCCTGAGCGGGGCCCCGGGCAGGCAGGTCTTAAGAGGCCCCTCCTCCATCTGGAGCAGAAGAGGAAAGCCCCGGGCACAGCGCACTGCGGCCAGGACAGTTCTCTCTTGCCACAACGGGCCTGAGGAATCACCGTACTTACTGCTTCGTAGTCTGCCAACTCCAGCCTTGCCTTATTCTGCATTGTCCTCTTACAGAGATAGATGGCTGAGGGTAAAAGAGAAAGGACATTGGGTGTGAGACAGCCCACAGCGGGATGGCAGCCCCATCCCCCACGCATCCGTCCGTCGGCCTGTCTGTCCCACCCACCCTTACCACATGTCCACTTCCGCCGGATGTACTGTCTGAGGGGAAGTCGTGACCTCTGACCTCGAGGCATCTTTCTGTAGGTTGGAGTCGGATGAGGACACCCTCTGCCAATCCTGCAAACACTCTCCTTTTCTCTCTGCTACACCCCAAGCATTCTCCACTCCAAGGATCTCTCACAAACATAATCACAATACTCCTAAGCCTAAAGGCCCTGCGTTGGTTCCTCAGTGGCTTCAGAAGGAATGTCGAGCCCCGCCCCCCATGACCTTGTCTCCTCCCATTGGCCACTTCCCTGGCTGGAGGTTGTTGGGAGAGGCAGGACGCCAGCACACTGATCAAGTGTGTGTAGGTAGGGCTGGGCCTCAGTGCCTCAAGCGAACAAGCTACACCACGGCAGAGAAAAACATCCTGTCTCATTCAGGCCAGCTGTTAGTTGCTAAGCAACCTTGTGTCATGTGATACACACCTTGCCAAAGTATAAATAAAGGATCATTTTGTGTGCCTCGAGTAAGTCTTGCCCATCAGGCAGTGATCCGCTAGTCCAGCTTTTCCTCTTGTCTGTCTTTCTCATTCCTCTCACTGGGTAGAACCCACCTGCCGGTTTTCACCTCTTCTTTTTCTCCTTTCTCTCATCTTTGTTGTTAATCCTCAACTTCAGTTTCCTTCCATTTCACTTTATCTGTTATACCTTTCAAGTTTTATTTATTCTTTCATGTGCTATATACTATGAAGATAATATGATATTTACACATGTGGGTCTGGTTTATTTCACTTATTTCTTTTTCTTTTAATAAGAAATAACAGTGTGCCATTTTCAAAACACGTTAGTAGTACATTCCCAGTAATTGATATAATGCATGTTGTTGTCCTCATAGTAGTTACACAGGGCACAGGGTGTAGACATGATAATTTTTCTAATCATTGTTGGTACAAGAACTTTCTTTTCATTGAACTAAGAGAAAGTAGTTTTGTACACAGTCCAGTATTCCACAACTGCAGTGGGTTACTGGCAGAACTGGCAGTGTCGCAAGCTGCTGATTGAAGCCTTTTACAGCTCAGCATTCTAATCTAGCTTTATGTTTTATGCCTAGTGGTTAAACTTTTCTGCCAGGTGGTTAAGAGCAAGTTAAAGCAAGGCCTGTATACTAAAGCAAGTAACTTTTGTATCCCCCAAGGTCAGTCAAATCCCCTCAGGATTTACTTTGAAACCATGTACAGTGCTTTGTAGAACTGTTGTCCGTGTCAGCCATCTAGATGAGTCATGGCCATTGTTGGACCAGTTTGCTATCTGTGAAAGCCCGAGAGAATGTTTTCTCTCTAGGTGACTCTCCTTAGGCACACTATACATCATCAATCCCTTTCCTCTATGGTTCCATAATTTCCTGGAACAGAAAATTTGGGAAACCACTGAGTTATAGTATGTTACAGCACAGTTTCTCTGTGTCCTGAGTCTTCACTGACCTTGAAAGGCTAGGGCCAAAATACTGGTAATCCTTGTAGCCCTTCTTCTTCTCTAATTTTTGGTCTGTAAACTTACATTCTTAACCCCCCAGAAGAGAAGCTTCGTGATACTATTACTCTACAACGTAGGTACTTGAGCTTATCATCACTGTCTTTGTGAATATCAAACATCTTACACTTAACTTGGAATTGGTATTTTCCATCATTCGTTGGTATTTTTCATCCTTCTAATACAGTGGTTCTCAACCTTTCTAATGCTGTGACCCTGCAATACAGTTCCTCATGTTGCGGTGACCCCAAACCAAAAAATAATTTTGGTGGCTACTTCAAAACTGTAATTTTGCTACAGTTATGATTTGGAATGTAAAAACCTGATATGCATTATGTATTCTTTTTTTTTTTTTTTTTTTTTAGAACTTTTAAAAAAATTTTATTTATTTTTTTCTTATTTCAGAACCTTTGTTTATTCACTCATTTTTATGGCTGGCTCAGCCCGCCCAGAGGGAAGGGCTGGCGCAGCATGTGGTGCCGGGGATTGAACCGAGGTCCCTGAATCCACCCAAGCTTTTTCAAGCGGGCGCTTTAGACCACTGAGCCATCCCGCCGCATTATGTATTCTTATTGCTACAAATCAAACATAATTTAAGCATGGTGATTACTCAAATTCTTAGAAATAGAAAAGTAAGGGCCAGCAAGATAGCTCAGTGGTCTAAAGCTGAATAGCACTGCTGCAGATGGCAGTGTGACTTCTCAGCGGCTAAAGCCATCGGAAATATGTATTTTCCGATGGCTTTAGGTGACCTCTGTGTTTTGGTCATTCAACCCCTGCCGGGGTCACGACCCACACGTTGAGAACCGCTGTTCTAATAAATCCCTATACAATGTGGTAAAAGCAGTTACACATAAATTTGGAAATCTAAGCATATACAAAATTATAGCCTATCAACCCTACAGCATTCTTCCTAGTCTCTTACTCTCATTTAATACCCTTTTTGTTTTCCTGTAAACCAATTGTTTACTTGAGAGAGAGTCTATCAGTAACTGAAATTACATTAGAAGAAGCAGTACAAATCTAAAAGACAAGAATGACAGGCATTTAAGCATAATTTTAGTGTTGCCCATTGCTATCCTCAGTGTGAAAAATATTTCGGTGGTTCTCAGGGCCATTATCTAATTCGTCCTGTGTATATAAGTGCATGGTTTTTTGCTCCTGCCATGTTTCCCATCTTTTCTGTTTGCAGTCACTTCATTATTTAATACTTAAGTCCTTGGTTTTCATTTAGGGGAAGACACTATTAACTTTTAAGCTCCTCAAAAGATGGACGTACAGCCACAAAAAAGGAATTCCATCAAACACATACAAAAAGGCTAGTGAGAGTCCTTTGGAGAGATTTCCACACTGGACAATGGAAGGGACCCAGTCTGCTACTAACCTGGGGGAGAGGGTATGCTTGTGTTTTTTCCAGAGAATGCCGAGTGACCTCTTTGTGTACCAGAATGTGTTGCTAGGCTGTATCATGAAACCAGGTCCAGAAAAGAAGGAAACAACTAGGAAGCCAGATCCAACCAGGGGCCTACTGAAGGAACTGACAAAATGGAAATCTAAGGTCTAAATAGATGGTAAAATATTTAAAGACAACTGAGCTAAATTTCACTAGTATTAAGACAAAAAAATACAAGCATATATATATATATATATATATATATATATATATATATATATATTTAGAGAGAAAAGATTTTGCTCCTGCCAAAACTATCTAATAAGAGATCTCTGCTTATTGAGAAATAACAAAATTTGACTATCCTATTTATAATTATAAATTCCATTTAAAATTTTTTGCAGCATAGTTACTATAAGTTAATCTGGCCAGATATATATAGTTGACTGCACTCATAATTTTGCAAAGATGGCCATTTGTGTGTGCTGTGTATTGTTTATGTGTGTGCTATTTTGTGAATAGCTGTTCCCTTCCTTTTTTTTTTTTTTTTTTTTTTGGCAAAACTGGTGTTCAAACTCATGACCTTGCACTTGCCAGGCAGGTACTTATGTCATAGAGCTATCTCCCCAGCCCCTGTTCACCTTCTTTTTTTCCTTTTTGGCCATTTTTTCACAATACAATGTGGGATATGCAGGTTTAAAAGTATGCTTTTTTTTTTTTTTTTTAAGTTACCAGCTAGTCTAAGAGTCATATCAAAATTGGTTTATACATAGTTTATCAAAAGGTTTAAATCAATTCAGCAAAACTTCCTTAGAAAAAAAAATTAAAAATGATTGAGAGTCCTATTGATGAATAAGAGGTGTGGTCAACCTTTTGTTCATTAATGAGGAGCTTCCAGTAATCTCAATTGTCTTGTTAGGAGACACCCTAAGTAAGTTGGTCATTGGCTTAAAGATAAAAGTCTTTCAAAAAAATTCAATTGGGTTTTCTCTTAAAAACGGTTTTGGTATTCAACTAAATTAAAAAACAAAGGTCTACACATGTGTATGGTAACTCATTATTGTTAATCTCATCTTGTCCTAAATGTATCCATGATTCCAAGTGTATGGGTCTTCTACAGTGTTAAACAAAGATTGCTTATTGTGAGAACACTTTCAAATTCAAGAAAGCGGGGAAAGCCTTGTGATGTATGTCTCATTTAAGGATAATTAGGTGCAAAATTCATAGGTGTTAGGTAAAGAAGATTGGTTAAAAGGGTTATGTTATGTCAAAATGAAAATACAAGCATGTCACAAAATGTCATAAGAATGGCCTGCTACAACGTTGTATATGATTTGATTTCTAAATTTTTGTGTAAAAATGTGCAATTGTTGTTTGTTAACATTCTATAGGGATTTAAATGTTAAAATATCCATGCTCGTTAGAAAATAACAGTTCCATTTTGTGTCTTAAGGTGTTTAATATTCACATAGATTGTAAAGTTTACTGCGCCTGTTACAGGGTAATGCCACTAAGCTTCTCTTCTGGATGTTTAACAACTAAGGTTTGCAGACCAAAAAATTAGAGAGATAGATGGGCTAAAAGGACAGCCAATATTTTGGCCCTAGCCCCTCAAGGTCAGTGAAGACTCAGGATATAAGAGAACCTCTGCTGTGACTTCTTGTAACTCAGTTGTGACCCAGAGATTCTGATAAAGGAGTTTATGGGGCCACAGAGGAAAGGGATCGATGTATGGTGTGCCTAAGGAGAGTCACCTAGAAAGAAAAAATCTCTCAGGCCCTCATAGAGAGCAAATGGTCAAGCAATGGCTGTGACTCATCCAGATGGCTGACACTGACAGAAAAGGTGCAAGGTGCCGTATACATGGTTCCAAGGCAAATCCTGAGGAGACTGGGCTGACCTTGTCAGATAACAAAAATTATACTTGTATTTATAAAGGTATTGATTTAACTTGGTCTTCACGATCCAGCAGAAGAGTATAGCTATAAGGTATGAAAGTAACGCCATACTAATATGATAATAAGCTGTAAAAGGCTCAAGTAAACTACCATTCACAATTACCAGCTGCACTAAAAACGTACTGTTATTGTGGACTGTTGGCCTAAATAGGGTTGGTTATATTGAATTCAAGAATATACAATCTTAGGCCTGACATCAGATATAAAAAGGTTCTTTAAAGACTTCTCCAACCCGGGCATGGTGGCATGGTGGCACACGCCTGTAATCCCAGCACTTGGGAGGCTGAGGCAGGAGGATTGATGCGAGTTCAAGATTTTTGTCTCAAAAAGACAAAAGAGGGGGAAAAAAAAAAGACTTCTCCAAATACCGCTTCTCCAACTGCAGTGAAACCTCCATTTTTGACAAAACACACACACAAAGGGGGCTACGTAGGGAGCTGTAGGAAGCCAGGACATTGATCAAGTGTGTGTAGGTGGGACTGGGCCTCAGTGCCTAAAGCAAACAAGCTACTCCAGTGCTGAGAAAAACATCCTGTCTGGTTCGGGTCTGTTAGTCACTAGGCAACCCTGTGTCATGGGATACAGACTTTGCAAAGTATAAATACAGGACGGTTTTCGTGTGTGTTGAGTTACTTTCATCCATCAGGCAGACTAGTGACCGCCTAGCCCAGCTTTCCGTCTTCTTGGCTGACCTTCTCATTCCTATGGCAGTGTCTCCCCGGGTAGAACCCTTCACAGGAAGACCAACGATCCCTACGCGAGGTGACGTCCGCGCAGCCCCCTCGGGTCCCTTTCCCTTTTCTAGAGCCTTCCAATGATTAAAGGATTCTTAGTAAGTTGTAGTAAGTCTGTGAAACTTAAGACTGAAGGGGAAGCGGCTCTCGGGTCCAGCCTTCCCTGAGCCCTGTCCGGGAAGGGGCAAGCAACAGTCGTTGTCACTTAGTGTTGCCATGGGATCCTGTTGATACTGACATCCTATTGGATATTGATTACCCTTGACAGAGCCTTCCCTCCCTTTGTCCCGTCCCTGTCAGCGGTGGCATCTTTCCCTACGCTCTTTCCTTCAGTTTGCGGAACTGAGAGTTCATTGGCTGTCAGCGGTGTCAGGCAGGGCCGCAGACCCCCACCCACCCCCACATGCGCCTTTGTGCACTGCCCTCCCGCAGTACTGCAGCGCGGGTCAGGGCTCCCGCACTCACTCACCGTAGTCCGTGTTTTCCGGTTCCCAGCAGTTCGAAGGCCAGAAGTAAGGAGCCTGCAAAGAGTCACCCGGTTATGAGGATGCAGAAGCGCCCCCCCCCTCCAGCCAGGCGCTTCCTCGGTCCGGTCCGGTGCTCTCTCTGCCTGATAACCACGCCTACTGTCTCTTGGCATGCTTTCCCATGTGTGGTTCTGGGAACGGAACCCAGGGCCGCCAGAACGTCAGGGACGCGCTCTACCTCTGAGTTACACCTCTAGCACATTTGTATTTGCAGACAGGGTCTTGCTAAATAGCGCAGGCTGGGCTCAAGCTGGCCAGCCACCTGCTTCAGTGTTCTAGCCGTGGTCACAATTATGCACCACTGCTTTTTTGTGGTTGGTTGGTTTTGTTTTTTTAATAACTCAGCTGAAGCCCATTAATATTTTAATCTGTGTTGAGAAGTGAAATCCAAAATAAAACAAATGTCAAATAAAAAATATATTGAAAGGCTGGGTGTCTAACTCAGTGTGAAGACCCTGGGTTTAATCTACTACACATATATTCTACACACACACACACACACACACACACATACACAGAGAGAGAGAGAGAGACACACACAGAAATGGGGGGGAGAGAGAGAGAGGGAGAGAGAGAGAGAGAAGGAGAGACAGAGACAGAGAGAGAGAGACAGAGACAGAGACAGAGAAGGAGAGACAGAGAGATTTACAGGGAAAAACTTGTTTCCTGAGTACGAAGCCCAGGCTAGTTCTCCTTTAACCCCATCTGAAGAGCTCTGCTCCTGAAGCCCTTGGTGAGACCTTGAACCCTGTTCCCCATGCCCTTGAGGGCAGGACCTGGGAGAAAGTGTGAGTGCACAGCGGGTGGAGAGGACGATCATGTCGTGCGTGGAATCTTTACCCCTGGAAGGTGGCTCTAGGTAGCCAAGGTGAAGGACTGGCCTATCAGGCTCTGTTGCCTCAGATCCAGGCTCCCTGCTCCATGTATGAAGTGCCTCATTAGTCTCTGCACACCTCAGTTTTCCCATCCATAAAATGGGTGACATTTACCTCTTCAGAGGTAGAATAAATTTACAGAGGTTTCTCCACAATAGGTAGGGAAATTTGCACAGTGTGTCCGCTTCAGCCTGAACGTTGTCCTCGCACCCCTAGTAATCCTGACACGGCTCCTCAAAGCAAGGGCATTGGTCCCATAGCCTTTGGGAGTTGATGAGATCATGGGGGTGGCGGCCTCCTGAGTGAGATTTCTGTTGTTTTGAAAGAGGTCCTACCCCTCTCTGGTGGGACAGCAGCGCTAAAGGGGTCATCTATGCGGCGAGAAGACAGAAGACACCAAACCTGCTGGTGTCTTGGTTCTGACTCTGAGCTCCCAGAACTGGGTGAAATAAGTTCTGGTGTTTGTGAGCTACCTAGTTGATGGCATTCTGGCATAGCAGCCCCCAAGTTGGTGCCCCTCAAATCACTGGCACTCAGCTTTTTTCTGTGGTGGGAGCAGGTCAGGAGATACCCCAAGGCAACATTCTAGGGTTTTCCAAACAGCGCCTGTGCCAGCTGGAGGCTGAGCTCCACAGTGCCCTTTGCTTAGGCATTAGGTCAGGCGTTCGGCGGCTCTAATCTGAGGCCAGCTGGAAGTGGGAGGAGGAGCCGCAGACCTACCTGGAACCGGTAGAAGGTCCCGTCATCCTTCAAGGTGAGCACGTGGTCTGAGATGGGAAAGATGTAGCCCTGCGCGGCGATAAGGCTCCCCAAGTGTATCGCTTCAACTGTAGGGTGAGAGGCAGAATCAGAAGGCAGGTTGGTTAGCTGCAGTAAGACCAAAAAGGCAGATGGCATCATCCAGTGTTGCTGGTATAGTTGCTGGGGGTGGGGGTGGGGAGGAGAGGTGCCCCCAGTCAGGAAGACTCCTCATGCATCCAAGCTTCTCTGGATCCAGCCCCAAGAACCCGCCGGGTCTTAGCCCCCCACGCTCCGGGCCTTCCAGAAGCACATCCGGGCCCACGGGCAGGGACTTTGGTGTAGATGAACTCGTGTTTAATGAATGAGGGGTTTCACAGAGAGCGATGGGCAGGGTCAGGGTCAGGGTGATTCCTCCGTAGGCGCTGTCAGCCCTGATCCGTGGTTTCGCTTTCATCTTGCTGCGTCCGCGTCAGCAGAGAGAAGGGGCGTCCTCGCAGGCCGTGCTCACTGGGACCCACTTTGTCCCTAAGACAACGGTCCGATGGGTGAACAGAAGGGTGTGTCCTTTCCTTACACACACAGGGGAAGATCTCACTTTCTAAGGAAGCTAGCAGAAGTGGGAAGTGGGGGGCGACACGGAGCCCCACTCGGTAGGGACGTGCCTCCCACCCACACGGGGAACCTGCTGCCTTGCCATTTTAGCATCGGCCATAAAGAGCCTCACACTAAACCTTTAGAATTTGGGTCCCCTTGAGTGGCGCTAATACGAGAAAAGGTGCTTCTGCCCCATGAAAGAATCTTTTGGAATTCTTGTAGTAACTTTATTAGTTAGCTAATTTTTAGACATGGAATTGACATGTTCAGGGGTCTCTCAGAGTTAAATTTTATAGGCTCAGAATTTTTAAAGGTGATTTGGTCCGGCTTTAATTGAAAACTTTTTTTTTTTTCTTCCTAGAGCAAGGGACTGAACTCAGGCCCTTGTGCTTATCAGGCAAGCACTTATTCTACTGAGCTATCCCCCAGCCCCTTCCTCCTCCTCTTCTTCTTCCTCTTCCTCTTCCTCTTCCTCCTCCTCCTCGTCCTCCTTCTCTTCTTCTTCTTCTTC
>PVJA010012888.1:0-24568 GCA_004027025.1 Myocastor coypus
CTCCACAGTCTCTCCATCTCCTACACTGCGAAGGTACTTCCTGGGGTTATTCTTCTTTATGGCAGTCTGGTGTACAAATACATCTTCCTTGGTGTCATTCCTGTTGATGAAGCCATATCCGTTTCTTACATTGAACCATTTTACTGTTCCCAAAACCTTCGTTGCGATGACCTTCTTGTCCCCGCCGGCAGGCGCCGCCAATGTGAGGCCGCCCGGGCCGCCGCTCCCTGCGCCGCTGCCCGTGGTGCCGGGCTTGGTGTCAGCAGCGCTGAGGGCGGGGGCGGCAGGGGGGGGCGGCGGGCGGCTGTTGGGTCTCGGCCTCGCTGCTCATGGTTGCGGTGATGGTGACTGGGGCCGGCTGCGGCAGCTGCGGCTCCTCCCGGGGTGTGATGGTAACTAGGCTGGCGGCGGCGGTGGGGCTGCTCAGGGCTCTCTGGGGTCCGCTCTCCGCTCCCGCTACCGATCGAACTCATTGATGATACTTTTCAAAGAGCTAAGACCCAAGAAGAACTGGCTTCCCCAGGCAGGAAGACAGGAACTGCTTTCTTCTGTATTTAAACAAAAGCCAGAACCCCTTAGAGGACTCTGCTCTGCAGAGGCCTGTTTGCCCCACCTGTGCCCTAGGAGCCACCTTTTCCCATAGACCTGGGGTCTCTGCTGAGGACTGCTACACAGCTAGCCCTGCAGCAGCAGGACCACCACATGCTACTTTCACACTGGCCTAAGATTAGTCTTCCAGCACCAAAGAGAAAATTAGGTATAATTTTTCCAACAATTGTTTTCTGCTTCAGTGTGAATTCACACATGAGTGAGTCTTAAGAGAAGACAAAGGAAGGAGGGGAAGAAAAGGGAAAAGGGAAGCTTGCATTTAAGCCAATAAAAAGCAGAGACAACCCATGCATCCCAAAAGGGAAGATGATGGTTTGAAAGAACAAGCTGAGTTTCTAACCTGACTCAAACCATTAGGTCCATGTCTTCATTTAAACTCTAGATTAAAACACCTACCAAATGCTTCACTTGAAGGTTTGGGTAACAACCAAACAACAACAAACACAAGGAGATGCCAAGACAGACAAACCAATTTACAAACCACAGTGTATTACGCCTTCTCCTGTGCTACCTTCTACTTTGAGAAATTTAAACACTGACTTAAAAGACATTCAAATTAATGGATATTTCTGCTAATCAAGGCAATTCACATTTCTCTAGCATGAAAATTTATAGTTAACTATGCTTAATTTCAATTTGATATGATTAAAATATTAGGAAAAGATATTTCACAAGATACCTTTCTCTCCCTTCTTTTCGAGATCTCGTGATCTGATTGATTTCCAGTGCTGTTAGCTTCTTTGCCACCCGATATTGCCAGATATAAAATGCTTCTTTCGAAGCTGCTATCACATGGGTTTTGGTCATTGTAACAAATAGTGGTGCTATCAAAAACAACATAAAGACAATTAAGTTATGGTTATGCAGAATCAAAGAATATATTACAGGGGCCAGAGAGATAGCTCAGCAGTCTAAAGTACCTGCTTAAACAAGCTTAGGCAACCTGAGGGACCAAGGTTCAATCCCTGGCACCACATGCTGCACCAGCCCTACCGCCAGGGCAGGCTGAGCTAGCCATAACATAAATAAATAAAGTTAAAAAAAAAAAAAGAATATATTACAAACCACTTCAATAATCACCAAGCCCAACCCCTCATTTTACAGAAATGCAGGACATTTATACTCCCAATATATCCATAGATAGTGTCTCCCTCAGAAAATAATCAAAAGTTTACATAAAAATATTAATGCAAAATGGTTCAAAGGCCTAAGTCCAAGAGCTATAACTACAGAATACTCAAAGGAAATCTTAGGTGTCCACTTTCAGGATTCTTGAGTTTGGGGATGGTAGGTGTTTTGAACAGACAGGATGGGGACCTAGCAATGGAGAAGGAGGGTAGGAAGGAGAGAAGCAGGGGAAGCAAAAAGGGTTGCCAGTGATACTATCCACACCAACGCTCCCCATGATGAATGCATTCCTAGGCACTGCAAATGTATACTAATAAAAAATTTAATAGCAAGTGGGCAAGGAACTGGGTGAATTCTCCAATTAAGCTTTTTTAAAGTCCACTAACCAGACAAAAAGACAATCAACAACATTAAACATCAGAGTGAAAAACACAGTGAGGTATTCCCTGTCAATCAGAAAAATGGCTAGAGGTCTACAGCCATACCACTCCAAATGTGCCTGAAATTATCTTATCTTGGAAGTTAAACAGGGTTGGGCCTGGTTAGTACTTGGATGAGAGAAAAATGGCTAGAGTCAAAAGTCAGATAATTACATGTGTGGACAAGGGTGTGAAGAAATGGTGGAAATGTAAAATCCACACTGAGAAACAATTCAATACTTCCTCAAAAGGCTACATGGTTACTATATTACCTAGAAACTTCACTCTTACATATTAAAGAGAAACTAAAGCATATGCCCACACAAAAACTCACATACATTCGTTAAAGTATTATAACAACCAGAAAGCAGAAACAACTCATAAGCCCTCAAATGATGAACTGTATACCTCTCTACCCCATTTACTAATTATGAGTTAATTGTGGATATATCCATTCCAGAAAAAAAAAAGACCAAGAAAAAATATTTATATAATAATTAAGATAGCCATACTAATTTCTCTTAGTTCACTGAAAAGAAAGGTTTGTGCTAACATTATTTAGACAATTAAATGCCTATATCTTGTACTCTGAGTGACTAAGTTAAACATAGCAATATGCAATGTATTGGCCATTGTTACTCTCATTATCTGTTTTTAGAAGAGCAAGAACAAATAGCAGATGCAAGGACAGAAAGATGGAAACAAACAGCAATACATATGTTACAGATTTTCAAATCAAGAATAGCAAATTAACAATGGTTGTCATATTACCTATTTTTAATGTCAGATCAGTTGCTCAGGTTATCAGATATAGTTATGCAAGATTAGACAAAAAACAGAATAAATAAATAATCCACCTATTTATATACTTCCAAGAGCTGGGACTACAGACGCATTACTACGGACAGTCTCAATTGCTGTTTTAGCATGCCCAGCATGGCAGGCCCAGGGATCAAACCCTTAAACTAATCCCTATGCCTGCTTGCATAAACTTTAATCCCCTGAGCTATTTGGCCAGCCCTGTAAATTTATTTTAAAGAGAATATAATAATAATAATCCATAAGACATTAGTAATGGTACACTACTAATGGTACATTAGTAATGGTACACTAGAAAACCAAGATGAGAGGTATTCAACCATAGTTTTTATATTATACATTGCTGTCCTTGATGTACTTGCTTAGATTGCATAAATCAACATAAAGAGTCAAAGTGAAAATTCTAAACATTAACTGCTATTTTCAAAACAGTTGATGAAATTATTAGTATAATCATCTCAGCCATCCCCTCCTCCCAGGACAACGCCACTCCCAGATTCATCCCATCCAGTGGCACACTAAGCACCTCGGCCTGAGTTCTGCGTGCTGGGTCATTCTCCAAGCTGCCCTTCACTGGATTTAGTCCACTGGGTCTTGCACCAAGTTCCTCTGCCCGGTCACACTTGGAGCTGTTGTGCACCAAGTTCTGCGGCCCAGTTCTCTCTCTTGTTTTGAAATTTTCTTTTATTTTTTAAATAAATTTTTAAAAAGATTTATCCCTTCCCCTCATTTCATATGTCTTCCGCCCTGTCCCCAGCACCAAGGATTGGACTCAGGACCCTAAGCTTGCCAGGCAAGCACTTATTCTACTGAGCTATCTTCCCAGGCTCCATATATCTTATATTCTCTTGTAACTTAGAAAAAATTTTCCCAACTTCCTTCCTGATTTAGGAATACAATCTATGTAAATATTTTCATTTATTCCATTTCTCAGAGAACATTTAATTGAGCTAATACTCTGTAACCTTTAATGAAAAAACATCAAATCCAATTAAAGATTAACTGTGCCCACAATCACAAGAACATAAGCAAAAAAACCCCAAGAATATACACAAGCAATATATAAACTAACCACATAAAAGAAATATATAAAAGCTAAATTATTCCTCCATAAAAGGTCACTTTAGGGCCCGGCAGGATGGCTCAGTGGTCTAAAGCGCCTGCTTAGGAAAGCTTAGGTGGCTGCAGGGACCGCAGTTCGATCCCCAGCACCACGTGCTGTGCCAGCCCTGCCCTCAGGGTAGGATGAGCCAGTCATAAACATAAATCAATAAACAAACAAAAGTTCTGAAACAAGAAAAAAAAACAGTAAAAAATTATTTTTAAACAGGTCACTTTAATCCTCATTTTCTAAATTTAATTAAAACAGTATAAAACTTAATTTCTCTACTTAAAAGTCCCATACAAAACCAGGCATGGTGGTGCACGCCTGTAATGCCAGCACTTGGGAGGCTGAGGCAGGAGGATCAGTGCAAGTTCAAGATCAGCCTGGGTTACAAAAGTGAGCTCAAAGCCAACCTGAACTGCACAGCAAGACCCTGTCTCAAGAAGACAAAATAAATAAATAAATAAATAAATAAAAGACAAAAAACAAAACAAACAAAAAAAATACAAAGCAGTAATTAATGTATCCCGAATAAAAGTACAATGTTAACAAGAGTAACTATTTAGAGAAATCTTGCACTGTCTAAATAAAGGACACTTAAGGCAGTAAGAGAAATTGAGGAATTAGAAAGCAGTCGGATGGTACGATGTTGACCGAATAGGTTAACAGCTCTGAAATTTAAATTCAGTCATCTTATAGACTAACCCAGTAAAACTGAGTCATATTTACTTAAAAATGACTTTGATTACAGTTGTCAAGACTTTCTATTCACATGTGTACTAGTAATGAGTCCTATAGAGAACTTGAAGCATTTCCTGGGTAGAGCAAAAGCCAGGCATGGGGCAGGTCGGCCAGTCCTCCAGGGGGCGCTCACACCCAGCTCAGACTCTCTTCCCTGACCTTGACTTTACAAAACCTTGAAATATTTACTACACAGTTAGCAAGTTCCACCATAGTTATTCTCATGTTGGTTACTATCATGCTCTTAGCTGGATATGAAGTAAGTCTTTAACATTTATTGTTTTTAAATTAAATATAGTTTTCCTTATACATATAGAAAATCTTTCCAACCAATGTTTAACTAAATTACAAACTACTCTCATTTCTTTTTGATACAATCTTAACAGTTACAAGAGTTTATTGTTAGTCTGATAAATTCAAAGTTAAAATGTTAGCGGTGCAAGATGAAACTTCTGGATTCGAATTACAGCCACTTGGAACTGTGACAGTCAATAAATGACTTGTGCTCTGTTGTTATGGCTTGTATCGCCCTGCCCACTAAGCCTTGTGTGAGCATGGGTGGGGCTCTTCAGGGGTGGCTGGATCCAGGACGTGTGAAGCTGGAACCAAGGGTGTTTGATTGCTAAACCAGTCCACTGATAGGTTTGGTGCACTTCTGCATGTGCATAATGGGTGTGGGTGTGAGCGATGGCTGCCCTAAGGATGTGTAACCACATAATGATATAAGGGCCAGAAAGAAAGCCACCCTTGTCACTTGCTTTTGCTGCACTGGCTGCCTTCTGCTTCCTGTCTTCCACATCATGCACTGGTTTTTTGTTTGTTTGTTTGTTTGTTTGTTGTTTGTTTTCTCCTCTGTAACGTCCTGGGCCGTACCATGCTTGGAGCCAACAAAATATCAACTGAGACCTCTATAAACTTTGAGCTACAATAAATCTTTTTGTCTTTAACTTTGGGGGTCAGGTGTTTTGTCTCAGCAATGAGAAAAGCCATCTCTGAGCTTGGCCAGTTATAAACTGAAGATAATAATTTCAAATCTATAGTCATTTAAAGTTTAAAGGACAAAACAAACACAAAGCACAGCACACTGCCTAACAGTTCTCAGTAACTGAAAAAGGCAATATTAACTTATTTTTTTGAAGTTTATGCCATGCATTTTTCTAATTACAGTAGAGTACTTAAATCAACCTGCACCCACCCTGTGAGGTAGGCACTACTGTAGTATCTCCACAGGGCAGAGGAAGAGACTGAGCCACTAAATGGTTGGAGAGCTACACACAAAGCCAGGTCCCCTGGCTCAGGCCAGTGCTCCTGACCTCACCGCATGCTGCCCTTACGATGGGTTTGGACAGATATGTATTAGCTTGGTTGTGCTTTGAAGTTCTACTTTGCAGTCATAATTTACATAGGTTTTATAGTATAATCCCTGTGAAAATTCTCCAGCCAATTTAAAAACAAAAACAAAATCTGAAATACATGTTCTTTTAAATCATGATAGTAGTGGGCCCAGCAGGATGGCTCAGTGGTCTAAAGCGCCTGCTTAGGAAAGCTTGGGCAGCTGCAGGGACCACGGCTCAATCCCCGGCACCACATGCTGCACCAGCCCTGCCCTCTGAGCGGTCTGAGCCGGCCATAAAAATGAGTGAATAAACAAACAAAGACTCTGAAACAAGAAAAAAATAAATAAATAAAATTTTAAAAATTCTAAGAAAAAAAAATCATGATAGTAGTAATTTCAGTAAATTCACATGGTTACATAAGGCCATCTATATAAAGTCTGGTAGATATTTAGTAAAAGATTCATTGTACCTCACCAATCTAGCAAAAAAAAAAAAATCCTATGTAAACTTTTAGAGGAAAAGATCACCACCTGGGTAAAAGCACCTCATAGCTGCTCAACTATATAATATCTTAAAAGAAAGAATATGAAATATCTATAAAAATTGGTTTAAAATCATGTAAACAGTTATACTTCCATTAATTGGACTTTGTAACACTAATAAGTAGTCGTTACTAGCCAAGGCTGGATATAAAATAACTTAAAATGATTTAGGAATTCACATGGAAGCAAAACCAGCTAGTAACACTTTCATGTTGAGGCCTAAAATAAATGCCCACATCTGTAGTGTTCCCCCTCTTCAATAGTTAATCATTTCTCAGCCCTTTAAAAGAAGCTAGCAAACTCAAAGTCCACTAAAATGTTCTCATGAAATTACCTTTCTCTGGAACATAGAAAACTGAAAACATGTGGCAGAGACCGGCAGGAGGAGGCAGCCTCCATGCCGGCCCATGCTGGGGCACAAGCCACCCGGCCCTCTGACCACTTCTCCCACCTTGTCCTCTGGGAACATTACCATATTTCCTGAATACCACATGAAGCGACATTGAGCCATCACAGCGCAGACCCAGTGGAACCTTCTCTAACTACACGTTCCCACAAGCACCGCAGCACCTTGCCCAGTCCTGGCATGCAGTAAGGGAGCACTGAGCCATTGTTCAACTGGCTGACTATATCAGACTCACCATTTGTTGGAACATTCTGTAAGAAGTGCCATAATTTTTATGCCTTCCAGTGACCCCTACACTATCTCAAACATGCACACTTGGTGCTTTGCTAAATAAATAACCACTGTCTTTAAGTGCCAAGGCCTTGCATGCTCCAGTCCGGTGGTGGTGACCCTATGGCGCATGTGCCACAGTGAGCACACAGAGCCCAGAGCCCCTCTGTCGGCACACAAGCCACACTGCCCCAGCACCGCCCAATAGCAGGGCATTCAGGTTGAACTGCAATGTTGGTTCTGTGCAACAAATAAATGGCTCAGAGTTGCAGTTTGGGAGTCATCTCTAAAAGGTTCACCATCACTCCTCTAGGCTCTACTACTGGGCAACATATTCACTTCCCTTCCCTAAATTTTTACTTTCTACTTTACACAGGACAGAAAATAAATATTTTCCATAAATCCAATCAATATTTTTTATGGGCCAATCACAGTACTAGATATTGGGAATACAGAAATTAGTAACTAGGCACTGACTTAAAAATTCAAAGTCTACAGAGGAAGATCAAAAGAAAATCAGTAATTACAGTCCACAGTAAGAAGTAGTTTGGGTACCAGAATACCAAAGGTATCCTAAGGGCACCATGGAACAAGAAAAGAGGACATCACAAATCCTACACAGGGACCACAAGAGACCCCACCAGCCATACTCCACAAGGATGTGCAAGGTTCTTTAGAAAGCTTTAGCACAGATTGTCAGAAGTGAGAACAGATGGCAAAACAAAAATAACACATTCTAGAAAAGTACCAGCTACACATGTTTTTCATTACTATTGATTTAGTCTCTAGTTCTCATAAAAATCTGGCAAAGAAACTTTAAAAAGAAACAGGATACGTATGAAACAAATATGTTGAGTCTTTGGCTATGTTTGTGGCAGGTCAATGAAAGAACTGTTTGTTCAACTTTCAGCCAACAAAACTGCAAAAAAAGTTTTGAGACTCAAAAACACATATAAATATGCCCTCAAGTATTTGCCATTCTATAAAGAGGGGGATTTACATTTAGCTTTACTTAAAAACTAGTCTACCTGTCAAAAAAATTATTTTGAAGCTAACACTATCATATTAAAACTTTGATATTAATATAAAAAATCTAAAGACTGACAGAATTTACCCCTTATGAAAGATATTCTTATGACAAGTTCTATAATTATTTTAAGCTAAACCTTTTAATGAGGGACAGTAACATATATATGCATGTATGTATGTATGTATTATTAAAATATACACATAGATATGCAACAGTGAACATAAATCAATACATCAAAGTAACCAAGCTACCAAGATAATAAAACTAAACATGGAATATAAATCTTTGAGGTCACTAAATATTTCTCACATATATTTGAATCACTCCAAAACCTTAGTAAAATACAAACCTTTAGATGGCAACCAATGATTAGTAGGTAGTAAACAGGATTATAGAAAGAATTTTGTTATTAAACCACTTTTATTATTAATAAACTGCTTATAAATACCTCTCTTCCATAAAACTACTTTAGTTGCTTGTAAAAGGGAGTTTACCCTTTCTAGAGTTATTTTAAAAAATAAAACTACCCTGCTAATAGGGATGGTTTTTAAAAATTCTCTGCTTTTCCTTTTCAGAAGACATTTCTTGGTTTAGTTTTGCCTTTCCCATTATCCAATAGCTGTGAAAGTCACCCACTGCAAAAACTCCAAATCTTATTCTGAGAAATTTGTTAGAAATAATCAACAAACATTCTGTTGCCATCCACTATAACTTCAAAAAGTGACAGTTTTCTTTTAAAATGTACAGTGCTGTATTGGTTATGGAATGATAAAAACTATTTGATCTAAAAACTTGAAATCCCATTGAGCTTTATGACCTTGAGAACTAGTTTTTCTTTTTAAATCAGATTGGACATTTAGTCCTTAATAATGTTAATGTTGTCATCTAAAGGTTTGTGTTTTACTAAGGTCTTGGAGTGATTCAAATATATGTGAGAAATATTTAGTGACCTCAAAGATTTATATTCCATGTTTAGTTTTATTGTCTTGGTAGCTTGGTCACTTTGATGTATTGATTTATATTCACTGTTGCATATCTATGTGTATGTTTTAATAATACATACATATATACATGCATATGTATGCACCTAATGCTCACACAATTGTATTTTCCACTTAAAGCAAATGATGGCAATGACAATTATGAAGCTATTATGGATTTCAGATACAGTAACTTTATAATTTATTATCTTTTTTTTTTTGGCTTTTTGAGACAGGGTCTCACTATGCAGTTCAGGCTGGCTTTGAGCTCACTTTTGTAGCCCAGGCTGGTCTCGAACTCGCAGCGATCTTCTTGCCTCAGCCTCCCAAGTGCTGGGATTACAGGCGTGAGCCACCACGCCCTGCTTATAATTTATTATAATTTATGATATAAGTTAATATAAATGTATAATGCTTTCGAGAGTGAAACATTACATTAATAATTCTACCATGAAAACAGGTATAAGCTGGTATTAGGCCTGACAACCAGGAAATCATGGTCAACCTCACCTTAGAGAACACCATTCTAACAGATACTACTTTTATTTTTTTTTTTTTAATTAATGTTGCAAATGAAACCTGACTGAGTAGGAAATAAATACAAGCATTTTCTTACCAATATCAATGTACTTGGGATCCAAAGGTGTGCCAATTGAATTACAAAGAACTAACACAAACTGTGGACAAACAACAAAAAGGGTATCAGAATTCTTGCTTATGAACAATAAAGAAAATATGCTTAATTTGTAATTGTAATTATTTTTTTCAAGTATCACTAACTGGTAAGTAACTCATTAAACATTGTAGATATAAAGAATAGCAGACAGAAAAAAAAATTATAGTTTTAACTATTTTTTCAAAAACATAATTTAGAGGGCCCAGGGAGATAGCTCCATGGCACAAGTGCCTGCCTGGGAAGTGGAAGGTTGTGAGTTCGAACCCTGGTCCCACCAAAAAAAAAACAAAAAACAAACATAATTTAAAATTCAACCAAGGCAGATTTCTCAATACAGTAGAACACTACGACTTTGAGAAGGACATTCAGGAAACACAAATACCCTTGCTACTTTGCAGCACTTATATTTCTAAAGCTCCTGATCAAACACAATATCAATAATGAGCTATAGAAGAGCTAACTGAATGTGTTACCATTGCACCAAATGTCTCCATCTCATTCTCCTCCTTTGAAGCAACACATGAATGACATGAGAAATTCAGAAAAATTCAGTTAATTAGAAAAGGTATAATCCAACATAGTAAAAATAACATATATAAACAATTACCAGTATCTAATACTATATTAGGAAAACGATAAAGCACATGATACTTTATATCATATTGTTCTGAGGTGGTCATTTCATGTTTCTTACTTTTTCACTTTTCAGTACCTTGTACTAACAATCCCATTTCACTTAAGATACTTTCCTAATCTCAATAATGCTTGTAAAGAAAGTAATTTTCTATACCTGTGTACATATATTCTTTCAGCATCACAATTAAAGCATGTTTAATTTCATTAAATGATAAATATATACTACAGATACAAATTATCCTTCCACTATTCAAGCTTACTTGCTGCCACAAAAAAGCCATAAATAACTACACGCTACTTTTTATTTCGACCAGTTATTCACATTTATATATTCAAGACGCATATATTTCCATGAGACTCTTCACTAAAGCTGGCAATCCCCCTAGCTTCCCCTGTCCTCTCCAACATGTCCTTTGCTGTTTCATTTCACAAGACTGAGAAACACGTTTACAGCGCTACTCTTAATTTACAACTCAAATTTTGGATCTGCTGCACTGTTTTTGCCTTCCCTCTAAGGCAAGTGGTTAGCTTTTTCTTCCCACCCCCTTTCCATTTGCCTCAGAACAGCACACCTCTATCCCTCTGTCCTTCTACTTCTCTGATCATTTTGTCAGATCAGAATTTAGGGATGAATATTTATTATATTTCAATGAAAAATATCTAAAAAGCTTCTGCGATATTTTGATGATATCAATGCTACTCACTGCTAAGCCACCAAATATAATTTATCTTCCTTTCAGGTATATTTTGTTCTCTCAGTTGTAACTGGAATTTTTAGAAGTTGGTGATTATCCAGTTTTTCTCTTTGCTTAGTTTTCTATGTGCTTATTACCAACTTGAATTCTCAGTGATTCCCCCATATATGCCTGCCTCTTCTCAAAGGATCAAACACAGTAGGTATTTTAGTAACTGCATCCTCCAGAACTTCCTCCAGACCCTCTGTCCTCTTCTCAGACTCCTGGGAATGCACACAGGGGAAAGCCAGCACCACTCTTCCCATGAGGACCAGAGCTTCTGTTTCTGGTTTTTTCTCCTCATATTCTTGGACTGCATCCTAAAAGAGCTGAGATAGAGAAGCCTAGAAGGTCGCTTTCTGGTATTAAAAAGTCTAAATTCTAACCTCACATTTAAGTTTACATTAAAAAAAAATTAAAAAGTCACAGATACAGCTCAAAAGCCCAGGGTTTGGTCCACCACTACCGCCAAATCATGTTTCCTCAGAACTCTGAAGACAGTTCACCAAAGTACTGCTGTTGACAAACTGGATGTCATTATGATTCCTCATCTGAAATCTTTTTTTTTTCTTTCTCAAAGCTGATAGGATTTAATTCACAGCATTCTGGAATTTCACAATGGCATCTTGTTATAGAAAGATTTTCAATCACAGAGCTAGGCACTTCCCATGTACAATCTTAAATTTTCTTGGATTTTTTTTCCTATTTACTTCCCTCCACTTGCCTCCTTACTCTTTATAGAACTATTATCAAATGTTGAAATTTCAAGACTAGTCCTTTAATTTTCTTGCTTTTTTTTTTTTTTTTTTTTTTACTATTTCCCATTTTCTCATGTCTTCACCTATCCTACATCTTACATTCTCATATTCTACCAACTTTTTCACTGTGGACACCATACTTCTAATTTCTAATTCTCAAACATTCTCTTATTTTAGGGATGGAGACTTGTAACTCTGAGGATAACAACAATGGTCCTTTTGAGATGAAGGCACTCTTGACATGTTCTGCTTCCTGTGCAGTCTCTGCTTGCTCCAAATTCTTTTCTTCCTGCATCTGAGTTTGGCATCTCTGTATTAAATCAGATGCTGCCCTTTGATATCTGAGAAACATAATCCATCTGCTGCATTTACATGTGGGACTCTAAGAAGCTCTCTGAAACCTAACTGTCCATGAATGAGGCTCACTGGCCATGGCCTTCCTTGCAAGGTACCCGGGCAGGGGGGCCTTCTTGGGCCTGCCCTATCTCAGTATCTTCACATCTCTGTCTCATGAGCCAGTCAGCTTGTCCAGGGAGGACACTTCCAATCTACCACCTCAAAGTTGATGCCTGACTGGCACGGCTCTGGGAACCAAGTGAGGAAAGAAGACTGGGGTGATACAGGTGGGAAATTTTTTTTTTCCTACTGGCTGATTTTCAACCAGAGATCTTCCAATCTGAGCTATGTTTAGTGCCATTCAACACAGATTCCTTTTGCTTCTCCTTAGAAACTAAACCCAGACTTCACAGGTGTAAGAGGGCAGCTGGAAGGCTCTGTCTAGAAGAAGAGATTTGAGAATCTGAAACTTTAGGGGCCCTGTTTTTTTTGTTTGTTTGTTTTGTTTTGTTTGTTTTTTTAAGGCTTTTCTTTCCCAAATCATCTCTGGCACTTCCACACTGCTCAGTCTATTTCTTTCACCCATCCAGCACCCAAGTCCTGCGCCTCTTCAGCATTCAGTTGCCTCTGCTCTCCCCATGAGCGGCTGAGATTCGGCTTGCTTCAGTCTGCTAAGGTAATTACCAGGAATCCACCAACTGCTTAGCCTTCAAAGTCCTTTTGCCATTTCCTCTCCCTGTCTGGTCCCGATGGGCTTATGACTTTTGAAAAGATATATTTACTGTTGCTTCAGTGAGTTTCAGGAGAGAACAAAGCCACACATGGCTGTTAAAAAAGTCACCCTTAACCCAAAATGCTATACTTTCAAAGGGGATTAAAATATTATAAGCCAAAGACACTGATAGTCTTATTATACTCTGCAAATACTTAAAATTATTAGTATAATTTTAAAAGATACTTTATATTCTTTATTCTAAGCTATGACATCGACTATAATTCCAAATAAAAGTAGATCTCTCAGTGTCAAAATGTATCCATTTATAATGGCCGTTGTTATATAATTTCTTTAGCATTTATTTTAGACATCTGGATATTCATTTTTTTCTTGTGGAACTTGGAAAAAGACTATGGTATTTATATATATTTCAGACACAAAAAATTCAGTGCTGAGCCAATCACATGAACTGGCAACAATCGGCTGACTGGAGAGCAAAAAGAGGGCTGTGAGACAGAACCGGTCGGGTCAGAACCAGTCAGGCCACACATTTCCACTTGGAGGCCTCAATGGACCTGGCCCCTAGACCCAATGCTTGGTAATGCTTCCTAGGGCACAGATCATGATCCACAGAGTAGATAGATAGCTATCGCCCAGCCCTGCCCATGGTTAACCTGTCTGTGCTTGAATAAACTGAAGAGCACCTACCTGAGGATGGCTTTCATCAGCTTTTGTAGCCAAAATGCAGAAATCGCCACAGGTAGTGATAGAAAGGAGACTCTTCACATATTTAACATATTTCTCATTGTTTTTTGTATCCCAAAAGACAACACAGTACTCAGGACGGTCAGGTCTGGTGTACGCATAAACTACAGTATTTGAGCAATAGCCCCACTAGGGAGAAAAAGGCAGGAAGGGGAGAATGGGAAGGAGAAAAAGAAGGGAGATGAGAGAGAAAGGCAGACAGAATACTTAGCTTGGGACAGAAATATTGTATTATTCTGTTTTATTCTAGAAATGTTGCAATTAGGTGATTTATCAGCTCACAAAATATACTTTTCAGAAAGGGAAGCTACCCTATAGCTTGGTATCTTTTTCTACTAAAATAACAAATCAGTAAGTAATAATGAAGGTATTCTAAAAACAAAGAATTACTGTAAGAATAAAATTAAGTTCCTTAATTTGTAAATTTAAGGTTCAGTGGTAGAAATTTTTGTTAGTGGCTCATAGCTACTGGGACTAAAGGAAGAAGGGAGGGAGGTATCAGGCGGAGAATGGGCAGAAGTGGTGAGATGACTGGGGTATTTACCACCCCAGCCCTCCCTGCCTGGCCAGTCTGGCAGTCCCTCCCATAGAGTCACAGTTCTCCGTGGGTTCTGGGAGCATTACTTTCTTATCCTACTCCTCTGAGCCCAGGGGCTGATGAAGGTATCTCATACATGTTAAATAAAACCTTCTCCTTTTTGTTCCAGGAATCGAACTCATGTCCTTATGTTTGCCAGGCAGGTGATACGCCACTAAGCTATATCCCTGGCTGGTATCTCATATATGTAAGTTTTGGGCTCATGTTTTACTTTCTTTGAAGTACCCCTTAACCCTGTCAATATTTCTCTAATAAATCCTTCAGCTACTCCTGGGAGCATGCATGTTTCCTCCTAGGACACTGACTCATGCTGTCTTTTTACTGTGCAGAATATTCTAGAAATGTTTACTAATTACTAGTTTTAAGAAGAAAGCTTCCTCTGTGTTAGTTTATAAAATAGAATAGCTATGAATATACTTTGGGGTACAACAAAATTGGTTAGTAATAACACTTTATAAGTACTCTCAATACCTTATAATCAGGTCGAATATTTGCAAAATAAATGAAAGAATCAACAGCCAGTGCAATTTTCAGTCCACCTCCTTCCCAAGAGAGTGCAGACACGTGCTTTCCGGGAACCTTCAGAGTACCCAGATGCTAGAAAAGAATCCACATGTAAGTTAAAGTCTCACAGCCCACAAATACCACCAAATACTCCACCAAGATCAGAATGGCATGAAGACTACTTTGTGAATGTCATCATCTTTTAAAATCATTTCCCTTGAATTTTTATAATAAAAAATGAGCACACAACAGGAAAATTTACAGGCTCCACACAAAAACTTCAGTATCAAATTTCTTCAAAACCAAGATGACCTACTCTGAAACATGTATTTTTTCTTTTATGCACAACTAAAAAGAAAAGTTTTAATTAAGTGCTAATTAAAGTAAGACAACTTTTATTATAAGATATACCCCAAGTGGTAAAAAAAAAAAAAAAACCACCCTGCACTTTTTAGAACTAATACAATATATTCTACCATGAATATATTGCCTTGCCCTTCACCTTCGCAACCAAGCAGAGGCCACGCTATGACTCCCGCGCCTGTCTCCACACTGCCCCTCCTGCTGCCTGAGCCAGGAGATGCCTGCCCGTCGGTGTTTCTCCTCACTCCCACCCTCCACCCTCAGGTTTCATCACTACTCTGCTATCACAACCATCTCTATGGAGACAAATCTGACCATATCTTTCCTACTTTACAGCAGGCTTAATGATATTTAAGAAACAACTGTTAACCACTATCAGTATGTTCTTTGGCATGGGACCCAGTGCCTTTTCCCACCTGGCCCAAACGCTGTTCTTCAGCTAAACACCCCAAGATCCTGCCATGAGGAGGTGCGCCAATTCCTGAGGGACCCCTGTGCCACCCAGCCATCAGCCTTTCTAGTGGCCCTGCTGCATGAGTCTGCCCCTCCTTGCCCACACATCCCTGTCCTAAAAGTTCCTTGTCTTCCCCCTCTTCACCCTCAAATCCAACTCAAATGATGCCTCCTCAATAAGCCCAATTCTCCCACCCTCTGTGGGTCCAAAACACCCTCTGGGGCTCCTGACAGCATTCACTCCTTCATACTCAGAGATCACCTAGAAGACAGGCGTCGAGTAAATACACATTAAGTAAATGTACACGCCAACCAACTTCTTCACAAACTAACATTGAATTATGAATGACTACATGAATTTTTTTTATGTGGCCATAAAACAGACAAATGTATTTAACCTGAATTTCTATTTGACTGATCAGTATGTTCCTATGAATTTTATTAATTGTCCCTTGTTCTTAACCAGATAGGTTCTAAAGTCACATGGTTTGTCCATGCAATACACACTGAAGTGTAACTGCCTTCACAGCAGTACCAAGACAAGGAACTTGTAAAAGCCAAGTAAGGTCGACGTCAGCACCCAAGAGTGATTCAGCTCCCTTGTGTCTCTTTCCCACCTTATACCATGCGATAAAACAGCAAGAAGGCCCTCACTAAAGACTTCTCCAGGTAATAAGTGGCATCTCAGTCCCCAACCTGGGAGCAAATAAACTTCTATTTGCTATGAAGCACCTAGTCAGTGGCCCGCTATAGTTCCAGTGTGACAAGTAAGAGAAGTATATTCAACCCACTTAGACCAGAGAAACCGTTGGGGGGGGGGGCGGGGATGGACCCAGCAGGGTCTATCTTGCTACCTAAATGACTAAATGAAGCAAAAAAGGACAAGCCAGCCCCCACAGCAGTACTGCAAACCAGCCAGGTGGCGGCAGCAGCGAGCAGAGGCCTGACTTCTAAGGGTTTCCACTTCAGCAGTGTTATCTCCACAAATCCCTGTGCACACCTAGGGTATTAGCACTATTTCAGGAAATAGCTGCATATGAGGTTAAACAGCTTCTCTAAGGCAAATGACACTGTGAAAATGCAGTTCAAACCCAGGCCCACCTGACTATAGATGTGCCCTACCTCGCTAAACCCACAGAGCAAAATGCAGGACCTTCTGGTCCCCAGGGTCAAAGCTTATTCCTCCCTGAAGTTTTCTTCAATATTTAGATATTCTCCTTCCAAGTATTTTCCCTATCTTCACAGTAACACAGATCCAAAAATGAATCTGAAACCTAGCCGCTCATTCAGAAAAACGCACCATGTGCCATTATTTTGTACACTGACAGAAATTATGAAAACACATAAGATACTGCCATTAAGTTAAATTATCAATATTAAAATATTAAATTAACTTGTACAGACATCTTCATCTCACCAAAAATACATATCACTGTGGTATATACAGTGAATTTAGAAAAACCTTCAAAGTAACCAAAAGAAAGAGAGTTTAGAGTTGAAAAATAGGATATGTAAAAATATATTAAGCTGGGGCCAGCAGGATGGCTCAGTGGTCTAAAGCACCTGCTTAGGAAAGCTTAGGCAGCTGCAGGGACCACGGTTTGACCCCCAGCACCACATGCTGCACCAGCCCTGCCCTCAGGGCAGGCTGAGCCAGCCATAAATAAATAAATAAACAAACAAACAAAAAGTTCTGAAACAAGAGAAAAAAATTTAAAAAATAAAGAAGAAGAGCTGTCTTTTATGAGGTCATCAATGCAGCCCATTAGGGATCCACCCTTCCATTCGTTTATTTATTATTTTTAAGACAATGGCACCCTATGTATCTGGCCTTGAATTCTCAGCAATCCTCCTGCCTCAGTTTTCCAAGTGTCGAGGTTACAGGTGTATGCTACCGTGCCTAGCATAGGGTTCATACTTAGAAGCTATACTATCATTGGGGTTAAGATTTCAACATGATTTGGGGGCAGAGACACTGATATAGGCCACAGCACTAAATCTAAACTTTTTTTTTTTTTTTTTTGAGACAGGGTCTCAAAGATAGAAATAATTTTAAAAAAATATATTAAGCCTTGTTATTAATAAGCTCTTATTTTCTAAATCATGTAAACTTCACATGTATGTGAGAATATATTAATTCTACTTGAATATTCCAACACTGTTTCAGAAAATTCTCTTTTAAAATTAAATTTATTAGGGCTGCCCAAACAGCTCAGCAAATTAAAGTGCTGCTTAGGCAGACACAGCAGCTGGAGTTCGATTCCCCACCAAGCCATGCCAGTCCCTCCTCTGGGGACTGCTGAGATGGCCTTTGGGACTGGGTGTGGTGTCACATGCCTGTAATCCCAGCTCTTGCAGTTGGATCTATGTAGTGAGACCCTGTAGACCCTGTACTAAAATATAATAAATATATAAATTTATGAATAATACCATTAGAAAAATAATATTCTATATGCATTTATGAAAATAATATAATTACTTAAGGTTGACTATTGTCAGATATTCTTAAAATAACTGATTAACCTGAAAAAAATTAAAATATTAGAAGTTTGGGGGAAGGGGAGACAAATACATGTTTATTATCTAAGTACATTTAAAGTTTCACACTAAAAATCAGAAAAATGAACCTGCAACAAATGCATTATACTTAAAACCCAGGTAAACGAGCTATGAAAAGAACATATTCAAGTCACAGATAATAGTATACTGAATAGCCATGGCATAATGATTTCTTATGTCCACCTTGCAGTTTTCCAAATGGACATATTATAAAACAATTTGTTATGATTTGCATCTAGGTGTCCCCCCAAAGCCTCATGCAGTCTTGGGGCGGCTTCTATAGTTTGTGACTATTGTGGGTGTGGGTGCTCTACCTCCCCTGGGACAGGTAATTTGCATTTCAACATAAGGAAGGAAGAGAAGTTAGCTGCTTGAGCTGCTGCTAGCTCTCCCTTCTCTCTTGCTCTTACTGTTGATATGAAAGGTTGCCCTCTGCCATGTGCCAGTCTGCCTTGGAGCCAGCTGAATATGGACTGACACCTCCAGTAACTGTGAGCTAAATAACCCTTTCCTTACCTAATTTGAGTGTTAGGTATTTGTCCCAGCAATGAGAAAAGAGTAACTAAGACACAATTCCATGATAAAATACAATAACTCACACTATGAAGACATTATTCAGATACACATTTTGGAATCTTAAGACTGTTACTCAAAATGTTCTAAAACGAAATCAAGACAAATTTATACCTTTCATCCCCCTCACCCTATCAATGCAACTTTAAAAAGAAAGATAAATTTCAGCACATTTACCTCACCAAATGGAGTATAAAACTGCACAGTGTTTACATCCTTGTCCTGTGTGACCACCTTCTGCGAGCCAGCCACAGCTAGCACACTGCCAATGTGGTTCCACTGGATGCTGACCACGTACATGCCCGTATCAATCAGAACTGGGTCTAATCAGAATGAAATAAAAAAGACATAATAAGACCTAGCCTAGATGACATTATGATCTCTAGAACAATTTTTTAAGTATTTTTTCTCCAATGCTAAAAAAATAGATCACTCACTCTGGTCATTTTCATGCCTCATTATTTGGCACCGTCCATTGTCAAAGCAAATGGCAAGGCAGGGGCAATCGGGCTCCACATAGCCCTCTGTGCCATGGTACCAGTGGATCCCAGCAATGCTGACCGCTCCAGTGACATTCACCAAGCAACAAAGTCTCATCTTGATCTAGACAAAAGTGACCAAGGTTAACATCTACATTTGAAAATAATGATATGGCCGGGTGTGGTGGCTCACGCCTGTAATCCCAGCACTCAGGAGGCTGAGCCAGGAGGATCGGTGCAAGTTCGAGACCAGCCTGGGCTACAAAAGTGAGCTCAAGGCTAGCCTGAGACCCTGCCTCAAAAAAGACAAAAAAAAAAAAAAAAAAAAAAAAAAAAAAAAAAAAAAAAAAAAAAAAAAGAAAAGAATGATATGAACAGAACTATTGTAGGAACAACATTGAAAATAGGACCTAAAAATCAGGCTACAAACACAAGATAAGTCAATTATTGGTTTACCAACTGAAAACAAATCACTAGCACTCCATCTGCTTTATGTGTAAAATAATAAAAATGTTCAGTGTTCAATATTCAACATTCAAACAAGAAGTATATAAAAATTTAGTACTTTGAAAGTTGGCATATTGCATATTGTCCTCACAATCGTTCTACAGAGTACAGTGTGTGGGAATGACCCACCTCCCTATTGATGTTGCTTAGGAAAAAAAAAAAAAAAGTACTTTGAAAATAGCAAAGTGTCCAAGAAAAAGTTAGTGACTTTATTTCTACCAAGAAGTAAATTAATGTTATGCCCTAACCCTTGCTAAAAACAGAACTGATTCATGGACACGCCAGAGATCATTCATGGACACTTCAGCTTTGCCAAAACTGTTCTCTGGATCATGTGACCTGAGCCTCCATTTTTTAGCCTTCTTTCTAGAAACTGTTTTCTTCCTTATGTATGTCTCCCACTTATTTCAACAACTCTTAGTTACTACAAAAACATCCTTCGTATCTACATATAAACTTTGGTTCAAAGCATCAGAGGAAATTTTAAAACTTACATTAACAATAACCTCAATCATTATCCTAAATATTTAGACATCTTGTCCTATGCAACTACCTGAAAATCAGAACTGAAAGTTACCATCTTAGTGTATTATGTTAACTTGCCTTAAAGAAAACAAGGCTTCCTTTTAACAAAAAATAATTTTTGTGATTGAAAAAGAGAAAAAAATTGACTGATTACACAAGTTGTAAATATACATGTATACATGAATTATATATAAAATCATATAAAGGATATAGAAATAATATATACACTTACTATAAAATTTCCTTGGTTATCATAAATGTGTATTTCTCCATTTGCCATTCCAAAAAGTAAAATTTTACTGTCTGCAGACCACGCTACATGACATAGCTGTATTCCCTTCAATTCTTTACCCCAAATGCGATTCCCTAAAATAAAACACACTATAGTTACCCACACTTCAGAGTCATGATCCTCCAGTAACTGTGTTCAAAGCCTTTTTCTCCCCAAAGAGCCATCACATTC
This sequence comes from Myocastor coypus, assembly GCA_004027025.1. Classification (NCBI taxonomy): domain Eukaryota; kingdom Metazoa; phylum Chordata; class Mammalia; order Rodentia; family Myocastoridae; genus Myocastor; species Myocastor coypus. The sequence goes on from PVJA010012888.1 coordinate 21,031, forward strand.
TTCACAGCATTCAGGCAGCCATTCAATTTAAATACCCTTAGAGACACTTAGTTACAGTAACATCTGTTTCAAATTTTCTCCCCTTTCCCCAATTAACAGATAAGCCCATCTTCTATTTTGAAAGAAAATCACCTCCCTAAGAAGGAATTTCTCTTGTTCCCCTCTTCAAACATTCCAAGTCCCATATCACCAGTCCACGCATACCCTGAGGACTTTGCCCTCTAGTACCCAGAAAGGGCACCTCCCCAAAACACCCCCAGTGCAAGCCAATCCTTCTGCCTAGTCTATGCTAACTCCTTCTTCCTTTGCAAAGGTCTCTCTCTATTAATTACTCTGGTTTTCTCACCAGACTTTTTTCTCTGGGCCTTTTCATCTGAACACTGAAATATACAGACCTTCTCATTACCACTTTAAGGAAAACAGAAGCACTGCTGCACCTAAGTCCAGGCTGCAATGTGGAGGGCACGAAGCTGTGAGGCAGCAAGGCCACCAGGAGAACCTGACTGCAATGGCTGGGCCAGGAGGCCACCTCTGTCGCCTCAGTAACAACAAAGACATGTGAATGGCCAGGTAAGAGTTCTTCCAGAGTGCTAAGCAATAGACCTGATAGTAGGGAAGACAGTCAAGGTTTCTTTACTAATTCATGGCACAAAGAAGTGTTCAGTGGTCAGAGATCATCTACAGGTGACTGGTGACTATACAGTGCCAGTGCACCTCCGGACACAATCAAACTGGAAACCAACACGCAGTGTGGCCCTCGGCAGCACCGATAGAGGACTGGGTATACTCATGGGGCAAGGAAGTGTCCTCAGAAACACACTTAACCAAAAAGCATACGAACTGGCTCTATACCTGAGGGGCTCTGCTGTGTAGGCAGCCTCCCCCATCTGCCTGACAGCTGTCTCCATCACCACCCAGTGATGGTCACAGTTCTGCCAGACTACAGGTGGCAGCTAGCTGTGTTTACCTATTTTCTAACGTGGTGATTTCTGTTTGCCCCGTAGATCATTTGTATGTTACACTGTCTGTAACCGACCTTTGTCTGGCAAAACAATCACAGCACAATAATGATTAGTATGATACCTTGAAATTAGGAGTAGGGGCATGCCACGTTGGGCATCACTTTGTCTTAGCAATTAATGAGACACTGATTACCAAAATAAGTTAACATCAACCAAGATGCCAGTTGTACAGTCTCTAACTTTATTAATGTCTTTTCAGCACTTCAAGCTTTTACTTGCTTTGTGCAGTTTTCCTTTTGCAGATCGTGGATGGGAGGAAAGAGCGCATGTATCTTTCTTTCACTCTTTGTGAAGGCCTTTGTCTGGAGATGAGCAGTGCACTCATAGTAAGTGAACCTCTGAGTCACTGATCCCACCTGAGGCCTGCAGTGGTGGGTGAAGCCCTGACACCTCAAAGGACAGGACAAGACCACAGCTAAGGACATCTGCCTCCAACCTCAATTACCTACACAAAGACGGTAGCTGCAGGTTCCACACTCCTGCAGTGAAGGCCTTCCGAGAGACAACAGGGCTCCCCTAAATTAACTTGGAGAAGTCCTTGATCGGACCTCCGATGTTCTCGAACAGTCCTGCTCAGACTCCACCCTTTCTTCAGTATTTTCTTCCTTTGTTTGACAACTAACTAAATAAGGCCACCCAGAGAAGATCTTTGCCTTGGCCTCCAGTGAGTTTCCAGTTCTGACAGACGGTTTTGAAACTCAAGGACCTAAAGTCCCACCACTTGGCTCTTTTATTTAAGCCTTTGCTGTACACTGGAGAGTCTGATCGGTCCTCAACAGCTAAGCAATATTACTAATGTGCTACTTCCTAACCAAAGTCCCTGAGTTACTTACACTTAACAATCATCATTTCCTTAGCTCTTTACCCTTCCCAGTCTAGTTTGTGCCCCACAACTCCACTAGATCTACCTCCATGCAGGCCAGTAACTGCCTGTTGCTAAAGCCTACTGATACTGCTTCTTTCTGACCACCCCCCCATCCTGACCCTGTCTTGTCTTTCACTAGGCTTACTATTCCTTTACTCCTACATTTCTACTTTTCAGTGCCCTTTATAGAATTCTCTCCTGTCTATCTCATAAATGTTGCCTCTTTATTTATACGCGTGTGCTGGTGAGCCCCAATATTATGCCTTCAGCCTAGACATTTCTAAGCTGCACACATACAGAGCCTACTACAGTCTGAATATATTTACATGGACGGCATATGCCGTGACAAAGTCAACATGTCCAAAACTGAAATCCCACCACAAAGCCAGTCTTTTTCCAAAGTCCATACTACTTCAGTGAAAGGCATCACCACCTAGTCAGTTGCCAAAGCCAGAATCACAGATAGTCCTGACACTTGCGCCCCCATCCCCAGTCAGATGATAATGACATCCTGCCTATGCTACCTGTTGAGTGCTCCAGTCCACCCACAGTTAGCCTCCTTGGTTATCCCCGTTTGGGGTGGCATCCCTCACCTGAGCTACCCCAATTTCCTGACTGCTCCACCTGCCCACTCTCTTTCCTTTCTCCATTCTTCATATTATTGTCACAGAGATGTTTCTAAACAACAAATTGGATCTCATTATTCCCATTCTTGGAAGCCTTCCTTGGCTTCCCAAGCTTGTAAAAAAAAAAAAAACTCCTCAAAAATAAGTTGTAACCTACACAACTGGGCCTCTGTTTTATATTAAAGACTACTCTTTACTGTATTGTACTCTATTAATATCACCAATTTGCAATATCTCCAACATTGCTAAGTTCAGCCCCTCCAACCTCTTCAAATAGTGTCTCTCAGGCCTGAGATATATTGCACATCAAACTTCCTGTGGCTAATTCCTCCAGGGGTTTCCCTGGTCTCTGCTAGTCAGCATTTGGTGGGGGGTTTACAAGTTTCTCCTACCTTCCCTGTGTTCATACTGATCAGAGATATTACATTTGTCTTGATATTCATCCATCTCTCATGATCTAGGTCTGTAATATTTTTCATTCTACCCTAAAATTAGAGCTGTTGTTTTATAGGCTCCCAGAAATATTTATCAACTGCAATATACATTCAGTCACATATGTAGGTGTACACACAGAGAAGTGAAAATTATTTTAAAATACATCATTTCTCTACATAGTTTCACATTAAAACAAAGGTACAAACTTGCAAGAAAATCTAGTTTTATCTACGCAGTAGCATTTTGAAGAGTTTTAAAGCCATAAAATAAACACAGCTAGCAAGAACAAACTGTTCTACCACAGTGCTATCATTTTACATATATTTTTACACTAAAATCTATATATTTATACAACATGATCAATATAAACATAAATTATATACTGCATAATATTTAAAATAATGCTGAGTGCTATGACAGAAAATCTGAAGATAATTTTATTCTCGAATATATTTAAGAATAGGGGCCGTGCATGGTAGCCCACACCTATAATCCCAGCACTTGGAAAGCTGAAGCAGAAGGATCGGTGTGAGTTCGAGACCAGCTTGGATTACAAAAGTGAGCTCAGGGGCCGGCGGGATGGCTCAGGG
>PVJA010012888.1:24668-50967 GCA_004027025.1 Myocastor coypus
GATGGCTCAGTGGTCTAAAGCCCCTGCTTGGGAAAGCTTAGGCGGCTGCAGGGACCGCGGTTCGATCCCCGGCACCACATGCTGCGCCAGCCCTGTCCTCAGGGCGGGCTGAGCCGGCCATAAAAATGAGTGAATAAACAAAGGTTCTGAAACAAGAATAAAATAAAAATTCTTTAAAAAAAAAAAATAAGTGGATAGAAACAAAAGCTAAGTTCTCAGGTGTCATCTCATTATATATGAACTTCTCTTTCTTTTCATGTTTTTTTGGTGCCGAGGATCAACCCCAGGACCTTGTCCTTGCTAGACAGGTGTTTACGCCTCTGAGCTACACTTCCAGCTTTTTCAACCGGAACGCTAACAAGTGATAATCTAAATCTCTAAACACAAAAATTAGCTAAACGCTGATGCCGGTCTTTGGAAGAGTGCATTACCATCCACGGAGCCAACGATCACAGCCCCGTCCTCATACACGATGCAGATCTTCTGGCCGTCGGCATTCCAGCTCATACTTCGAACCACTGATTTGTTTCGACTGTTAATCATCTCCTCATACCAAGAACCTGTTTGCAAATGGAATATTCATCAAAATTTTCATACTTATTAAGTGGTACTTACAAGTTGACAACATTCTATAAACTATACGTAGGATAAGCAATTACAACACTTTGTATAACCTGAGACATTAAACTCTAAAAGCTTCATATCCAATATAAACAAAATGAAAAGTTAACTTAGGCTTGGACCAATAATTGCTTCAAAGATTATCACAGAAATGCAACACTCTTCCTTTTTATTCTTTCTTCCTCTCTTTTATCCTGTCAATTAAAAATTAAAATTTCATTTGCTTTTGCACAGCCATAAAAACTGACTTTCCCAGGCCAGCAGCGGTGGCACATACCTACAATCCCAGTGCTTAGGAGGCTGAGGCAGGTTGATCACTGTAGGATCGAGGCCAGCCTGTGCTACATAATGAACTTAAAGCCAGCCTGAACCACACACTGAGACTGTCTAAAAAAACAAAAACCTAGCCTGAAAGTCTACCTTTTCTTGTTTGAACATACTTCATAAAATAACTGAGGAAAAAATCAGAACAACTTTGTATCTATGCATAAACTTTCCAGTGATTCATTATAAGCATACTAACATATTAGCTAGAATTCTACGCCTGCTTTAAAAAATTCTTAAATAGCCCATATTACACTGATAATATATTATCACTAATGCAGAATGACAAAAACATTTTAACTCTCCAGAGAGATGTGACTTGTCTCATAATATAACCAAATTAACAACAACAAAAAACAAGGGCAAAAGGTCTTTATTCTTTTTTAAGGCTTTAGCCCATCCTTATGTGAAGAACTCAGGCCTGCAGCCAAGCACATTCATCGATGTGGAGCCAGAACAGGGTATCTTGAGAATCAGGACCAAGACCCAAAAGAGCTGACCTTGGAAATGTGAATTTTATTCCCATCTACTACACTTTCAAAATTCTACCCCATTCTTCCCTAAACACACAAACTGTAAAAATGAATTCAAGCACAACATATGTTTTAAATTAACTGCGCATGGTCTAGCCTAGACCTTTGTAAAATAGCATACACAGACTATGGTCCCCTGCCCTTTGGAAGATGACCATTACAGACTCAGGAGAATACATATGACGAGTAGTTTTCCTAGTAATAGTGCTATGTCCCCCTTCTGCTCCATCACAGAAGAGGTGAGCCAACAGTCAGACTAGGACAAAATCTATGCCTGTGACACAGAAGAAAGCTACCTGGCCCAATAGACTCTGACCTCTTCATAAATGTTGCTATTTAGTAAGTTAACTCTACAGTCAGTCACAGAGGAATTGTCAAAGGAAATCTGGGGGAAGGGGAGCTACCTTTCTGTGTGTGTGGCCCAGCTCAACGTGCCCTGGGGGCAGGGCTGATACAGTGTGTGGTGTCAGGGATCAACCATAGTCCCCCCACTTGCCTAAGCTTGCCTAAGCAGGTGCTTTAGACAGCTAAGCTATCTCACTGGCCAAGGGGAGAGATCCTGAACAGAAATTACTGATTCTACCATCTAAGTTCCTTTTATTTTATTTTTTATTTATTTTTTTATTTATTTTTTTGTCTTTTTTGAGACAGGGTCTCGCTATGCAGTTCAGGCTGGCCTTGAGCTCAGTTTTGTAGCCCAGGCTGGTCTTGAACTCGCACCAATCCTCCTGCCTCAGCCTCCCAAGTGCTGGGATTACAGGTGTGTGCCACCACGCCCGGCTCTAAGTTCCTTTTAGAGATAATCAACAGTCAGCAAATCCACTTTCTTCCCCCACCCGGGTTTTCTGAAATAGGGTCTCACTACGTAGCCCAAGCTACCCTGCACACTCACAATCCCTCTACAGCCTCCAAAGTGCTAGGATTACAGCTGGGCACCACTGTGCAGCCCGATTCACTTTTGTAACATAGGACTATTGTTCACACTGAAATAAAGTAAACAGAAGAGTAGGCAGCAATAAATCCAGAAATGCCATAACCGTGCCATCAGGAAGCACTCTTCTCACGGCCTGCCAGAGGTCAACCTCAGATGTTACTTCCCGATCCAGCTACTGTGGTCTAGACTCCATGTGTGCAAGATGAACACAGTTCTCCTAGCATACCTTTATATAACATCCACACGATGATAAGCCCATTTTGGTCGCTGGTGGTCAGCTTCTGATACTGCTCATTCCATGTTACCACTTGAACAGAACCTAGAAAATTAGAAAACAACTTAGAAACTTGAAAAGGAAACAATTAATTTCAAATTTGTATCTTCATATAAATAAACACCTAGCCAGGGACATAGCTCAACAGTATAAGTGCCTATCTGGCAAGTGCAAAGTCCTGGGTTTGATCCCTGCTACCAAAATTAAATAAATAGATAGATAGATAGATAGATAGAGCATCATTACAGCTTAAATGCATTCTTTCATATTAAAATTTAAAAATATGATACCAAAAGTACTTATAGGCTCTATATTCAGTGAGATCACAATGCCTCAGACCTTTCTGTATCTAACTCATTTCATGCTCATCTCTTATGAGTAGCTGCAAGAGCTACCATAGGTCTGATGATAAAAATACATATCAGCAGGATTTACTGAATTCACTTGGTTCTCCATAGTAATGGTGTCCAAAAGGCACAAAGTGGTTGTTTGGGCTTTCTGTTTGTTTTGGTTGCCATATCCTATGCTCTATCCTCCCTCTGATGCATAGTGTTCCACTCTGTTAGTGAGATAATCCTAAGCATATCTTAAACCTCTGAATTACATACATAATTAAACCTCCTACCTTTGTGCACTGGAGAATGAGTCCAGAGCCTTGGGTTTGAATTACATCTGCAGCCCTTTTCTATTTTTATTTTGAAACAGGGTCTCACTAAGTCAGTAACTTGCCTGACTGACCAAAGCTGGCAGAACTTGTGATGCTCCTGTCTTAGCCTCCCAGAGTGCTAGGACTATAGGTATGTACCACCAGGCCCAGCTTAAGGCGCTTGATATTCAGAAAGACGATGTTAAGCTCAAGTGCCTATGTTACAGAGTAATAGTATCACCAAATTTCTTTTCTGGAGGGTTAATGACTTAAGTTTACAGAACAAAAAATTAGAGAAAGAAAAGGGCTACAAGGATAGCCAATATTTTGTCCCTGGCCCTTCAAGGTCAGTGAGAACTCTGGACATAAGAGAACCTGTACTGTAACATCCTATAACTCAGTAGTGGAGTCCAAAATTTTCTGTTAAATGAGATTATGAAGCCACAGAGGAAAGGGATCGATGATGTACAGTGTGCCTAAAGAGAATCACCTGGACAGAAAACATTCTCTCAGGCTTCAACAGAGAGCAAACTGGCCAAGCAATGGCCATGACTCATTCAGATGGTTGACACTGACAAAAGTTCTACGAAATGCTGTACATGGTTTCAAAGTAAATCCTAAGGGGATTTGACTGACTGTGTCAGACACAAAAGTTACATGTTTTGTTATATAAATCTTGCTTTAACTTGGCCTTAACCATTCAGCAGAAAAGATTAACCACGAGGCATAAAAAGTAAAGCCGCATTAGTATGCTGAACTGTAAAAGGCTCAAGTCAACAGCTTCCAACATTGCCAGCTCTGCCAGTAACCCATTACTATTATGGAATGTTGTACTACACATACAACTACTTTCTCTTAGTTCAGTGAGAAGAAGAAGTCGTACCAATAGTGTTTAGAAAAGTTACCATGTCTGCACCTTGTACTCTGAACAACTACTATGAAAACAACAATATGCATTGTATCAATTATTGTGGCTGTCCTACTAATATGTTTTGAAACTATCTCATTGTCATTTCTTTCTTATTAAAATTAATAAAATTTAAAAAATTATTTCTAAATATTTAAGTATATATTGCTAAGGACATTGTCTTTCACAGCCATATGACAAACTAAGAAATTTAACATTTATAAAATGTTAGCATCTAACACAGAGTCCACTGTTGAATTTTATCAGGTGTCTAATTGGTACCCTTTATAGATACTATACTTGTTTAGCTCATGCAGGGTCTCACCTAAGACCATAGCACTGTACTCAGTGTTGTATTTCTTCAGTTTTCTGTCACTGGCCAGATTTTTTAAAAAGATTTTTAAATATATAAAATAACAGTTATGGTTTTCAGATTTATTGAAGACACTGTTAAGTCCTAGAAATGTTGAATGACTCAAGGCCAGTGACTGGGAATCTTTTGAGCTTTCAATGATAACAAACAGCCTGCTGAGATACACATGCCAGAGGTTTGCCACCACTCTAGGCCATATCAGTCATGGGTCAATAGTATGATTAAACACTACAGCTATTTTAAGTGTTGATATTTCTCTATGCATAAGTACACCTCAAAAATGATTCAAAAACTGCATCACTCACCACTATGGCCTTCGAGGGTCTGATTCATGGAAAGGTTACTAGGTGCTGCGAGACCCCTCAATTTTGCATCATCTAAAACAAAGCAAAGCATTATGACAAATATATGAAAGCAATATAGATTTTGATATAGATTTCTTTTTTATATATACCTGGTCAATATGAAAATAGTTTTCAAAAATATGTCTCATTCTGATCTCTTGAGTAAATAAGAATAATAATATATATCCTCTACAAAGATATTCCTCAAATAAAATAAAGCAAAATGCATAAAAGAACACTTACTCTACTTGGTATAACATACTTGGCATGTTAAATACATGAACAATCATCATTGCTGGACATTTCCTTCTTCCCAAAAGATCCCATCAGCAACATCTATGGCATATAGAGTGATAACACTAAAAATTATAAGAGCCCAAATAACCAATAGGATTTGTTAGGTTTTACAGAATCTTACACTCCACATACATCCATTCACTCTAAAATTGCCTATCCAGTGTACACTGTTCTAGGCACTGGAAGATTCCACACACAGAATGAACAACATGAGCATTACCTCTCTTTTCCTCTGAGAGCTTAAAGTCTATGGGGGAGATGCAAGTGTCATTCAAAAGAAGTAAAAGTATAACAAGAAACTGCAACATAGAAACTTAACTCAAACTGAAGAAAGCCCAGGAAGGCTTTCTGAAGAAATGACATGCCAGCTGAGATGAGATGTCAAGGCCAAGGGGGAAAGGGGGAGGCACTCCGGGCTGGTAAAACAGCAAATGCTGAGTGAGGCCCTGGGTCTCGGAGGAACCAAAAGAATGTCTCTGTGGTTGAAAACAAGGGAGTGAATTGCCTCAAATGAGGCCAGAGTGATAGGCACTGTTCTGTGTTTTTAAACATTTGATGGGGCCAAGGCTATCTGAAGCAGTGAAGAAGCGGTCCGTCACTCCTCTGTATGTACTCCCAAGTCACTGTTCTGCACCGCAGAGGACTTTCCTTTCCACAAGACAGGGTATTCTTCAATAAACAAATGTTGACTGGTAAGAATAACTGGCTTTGAAATTCACCCTGAAGTACTGACTGAATGTCAGCCAATTCTGAACATGCCTCTTGCACAGCTTAGCAGTGCAAAGAGCATTTATAACACCCATCTAAAAGTGCTCAGATATAAAAAAACAAAATATCTTAAATAAGGTTGAGTACTTCCACCAATGCCCCAAGATTTTATCTAGTTACATTACAAAGCCTCACATAGCCAGTAAGAAAACAAAACCAAACTGCCATGGGAACAAAACTCTGGCAATATTGATGTGAAACTTCTAACAACACCTTGCATTTAAAAAGCCTGATGAAAGAAGTTGCCAAAAAAAAAAAAAGAATTATAAATCCAGGAAGAAAATTGCAAAATGAAATCAGTAGTTCCCACAATCCAAGTGCCTCAAAAGTCCAAAGAAGCAATTATAAACACTAAGGCGACAAAGAATGAAGGATACAATGTAGAAGACTGAGATTCTGCTCATTTGACTCAAAAATTACTTACAGACTCCAAAAGGAGTGAAGTTATAATAACTGCTAATTGGAGAGAATAGAATGGAGAGATACAGAGGCCAAGAGTCCAATTTTGCACATAAGATGTTTGTCAAAGATTTCAAAACAAATAATTTACCTTCTAAACCTTCCAAGAACCTGCTCTAACTTCAGCATTCTAGCTAAAGTTCCTCAAGAGTGCAGAGCCACAAAAGAGGTAGGTTTAAGAAAGAAAAGCCTGCCATGTAGTGGTGGCACCTATATTCCCAGCTGCTCAGGCTATCTCTCCAGGAGACTCACAGGAGCCCAGGACAGCCTGAGTAGCATAGAGAGATCTCTGCCCCACCCAAAAAGAACTTCAAGGTTAAATAAAATGAATTTAATAGAATTGAAATTGGCTACATGCCTTAAGCAAAATATATTCATATACATATTTGAGAAATGTAGCAGAAAAATCCTAGCAGTTAAAATTGATGGAGGGGAAGTTAAACTACAAAACAATAAAAGGCAAACTTGGATACAAAAATGCATCTCCACGGCCTGGGAGATAGCTCCATGGCACATGTGCCTGCCTGGCAAGTGCAAGATTGTGAGTCTGAACCCTAGGCCCGCAAAAAAAAAAGGCATCTCAAAGCCTGCTCTTTAATTTCATGTAATTAATGCAGCACACCTAAAACATCAATCTCTTTTCTTACTTTTCTCATCAACGCTTTGTGTAGTGGTTAAAAATAAAGTTCTGAAAGCCAGACAAACTTCATTTCATATTCCAATTCTGTGATTCTTTGGAATTCGGTGACGAAAGGCTCGGTTCCCTCACCTGGGCTCTCCACCCCAGAAGACTATTGCCAAATCACAGGAAACAACAAAGGTTAGCCACTGAGCACACAGAACCATTCACTAAGTACTTACACTCAAAGTTATAAGGCACTTCTACGCAGAGTGCGGTCTGAACATCAGCAACACCACCATCAAAAGAGATGAAAATTCTCAGATCCTATCCTAGACCTACACTGCATACAACCTAGAAATCCATTTTAACTTCTTCGGTGATTCTTACACCTGATAAAATCTGGGAGGCAATACTGTAAGGAACCCAGAATGTAAGCTAAGTGAACTCCTTTGTTTTACAAAACAGTGAATTAAAACCAAGTTGAGTGAAAGTCATTCAGTAGTCTGAGACAGAGCTGATTTCAACTGCAATCTCTTCATCTAAAGACCTATTTTAGAAAAACAAATGTGTTTCATTTTCAACTTGGAGGCATTACTTGTACAGTCATTAACACATCTAGTAAGGAAAAATAAATCAGTCCATATGCAATATGCCAAATGGAAGATCTGTGATGTTGCTGAAACCTTGATTTGCATGATTTTTTTATCTGCATGCTTTTTGTTGGGCTTCTAATAATATAGAGCAATAATTGGACATACAAATACAGTGACTTAGCCTCATTCTGTTTGATTTCCCATCAGTACCTTCAGCAAAAGCCATATGATATTTACATGGATAATCTGTGAATTTTATTGTAACATTCTAGAAGTCTACCTATGTAGCTCAGTAGTAGAGGGTTTGTCTACTTGCCTGGCATACACATGGCCTTAGGTTCATTCCGAGAACCACAGAAATACACAAACACACTCCTTCGGGAAAACTATGAGAGATTATGTCTGGGGTCTTTTCTTTTTAAAAGAATTAGAATTGCACACTGACACATACCATAAGCAAATCTCATGAATAACCAACTTCAGACATTTGGGCTTGCATTCCCTCACCTGTCTGTGTCTCCAACTTCAGAACTTTCAGCAGTCCGTCCTCACCACCGCACGCTATGAAGCCTTGGTCCTTGTTCCACGATATGCATTTCAGCTTCACACTATTGGGAATGGCAATCTGTAAGAGGAAGCACAGCCACGCTAGCAACTCTGTATGAAGAGCTGGGAAGTCAGCCGACAGGAAAGGAAGGCAGAAAAAAATCTTCCAAAAGGAAAAACAAGCTATTAGGATAATGACCATGATCCCCCAAATGCCTTGGGCGCTACCACTGGAGAAACGGAAAGAGCAGGGAGGAGTCACATGATGCACCTGGGTGTAAGGGGACAAATCCACAACACCAGTCAGTGTTGCCTTTAGCCACACAACACTTCGGCTATTTTTTCCCCCAGACTTTTTTCGGGGCCGCAGGCAACAATCCAAAGGCTTGTGGATCAGCAACATGTGGAAAAGGAGAGAGGCTGACAGCACCTGCTGATGTGTCCTGCTAGTCACCAAAAGGACCTGGCATAGGTCAGGAAGAGAGCGTCGTGCGGGTTCTCTGAGGCTTGGGGAATAGCAGGAGGAGGCCCAAGGTCGGTCCAGGTGGGCAGGCGAGCAGTGGGGTGGTAAGGGCGCCGTGCAGTGAGTTTCCCGGGAAGAATGCGGGGATCGCCCGAGGGTACTCGAGGGAGGAGCAGAGCGCCCGGGAACACTCACTTTTTTGCTCAGGTAGAAGAACATCGTGAGAACCCCGAAGACTACCGCGGAGGTGAAGGCCCGAAACAAGAAACTTGCGTCTCTAGCAGGCGCTGGGAGCCCGCTGAAGCTCGCGTCGCCCAGGCAACCGCCAAGCGGACGCATCCGGGGCGCCAAGGAGCACTTCCGGTGTGGCCCCAGGCAGCCTCGGGCGCCTGCGCGATGAAGCTGGCGCGCGCCGGTCGGGGTCGGACCCTCAGCACTGAGGACCGGAGCTCCCGGCTGTGGTCCGTATCAGCGGGAAAGTTCGCGTCCCGGGGAGGCCACTGGTATGAGGGGTTCGAGCCCCGCCGCCCCAGCATCCTGGGAAACAGGAGTCGCGTTTGCGTTTGGGAGGCCAGGAGTGGGGATGCTATCTGCCCCTGTGGTTGGAGAACCCGCCAAAGCGCGCGGGAGCAGGCGCTTTTATTCTTTCTTGGAATTTTTTTAAAAATTCAAGAGCCGGGCGTGGTGGCGCACGCCTGTAATCCCAGCACTTGGGAAGCTGAGGCAGGAGGATCAGTGCGAGTTCGAGACCAGTCTGGGCCACAAAAGTGAGCTCAAAGCCAGCCTGAACTTCATAGCGAGACCATGTCTCAAAAAGACAAAAATGAATAAATAAGTAAATAAATTCAAGCTGCCACTGCCACCTCGAGAACCTTTCAGAAAGGGAGGTGCGTGAACTTCTAAGCCGCAGTTGCCGTTACAGCCCACGGGACTGCGGGCAAGTTGCTCCCCTGGGGTGGACTTCTCTCTATTTCGCTTCTCTTTCTACCTTAGCCAGTCCTCCCCCAACTCCCTCTTTGTCCTTTTTCAATCTCTCGGAGTTATGGTGTCCCCCAAATCGAAGACAGGCGGCACAAATGCAAGTAGCGCATTTCTTACGCAGATCATCACAGTAATTATTAGTCTCCTCCGTTTTTTTGTTTCTGGTTTCCCCTTTTAGCAGCCCGAGGGCTCCCGTCGCTGACGGATCTAGTGTGCGCTTCGCGCTGCAAGTGCCTGTTGAACCCAACTGGCACAATTCAGGTCTCCCAGGGTGTTTTGAAAACTTAATATCTATTTCATTCAGTTCATACATTTTCAACTCTTTGTGTAACTTTTTAAGTATTAAATAGTAAATATCCAAGATACATTGGCACCTGCTCATAAGCTGCTCATGAACACATCAGTATTAATGTTGAGACCAGATTAAAGCGCATGGCCACACTCCCGAAAAGTCAGCTCTCTCTACACTGTTAGATCTCTTTGGCTTCTCTGTACCCGTAATTCTCTGTGACATATTAATATATGTGTGTGTATATACATATATATGTTACTAATGCTGTTCCCATTTTGAAAATAATACTGTAGCTGTACATCATGTCTTCTAAAATTTTTTGAAAAGTAAATGTTTCATATATAGTGTCTTCATGTATTGAGTTTTCACTTCTGTTTTTTGTTTGTTTGTTTTTGTTTAGTTTTTTGAGAGAAAGTCTTAATGTGAATCCAGGCTGGTCTTGGACTCAGCAATCCTACGTCAACTTCCCAAGTGCAGAAGTTAATAGGCACCTGCCACCATGCCAGTTTAATTTTTACTTCTTTAAACTTGATATTTTATATTTATATTTATATTATATTTCCTTTTCACAAGTTTATATCAATGTTAAGCTCATAATTATTTTATCTAAATTTAGATAATTTTATATATATCTCCCTCAGCACACTTGATTAAAGTCTTTTTATCTAATCTGCACTACATATTTAGTCTCAAGAGTGAGATTATATTATGGGAAGAGTATCAACATTGTTTCCTTAAACTAGTAAGAAAATGCTATACATTAAAAATAATCATTCAGTTCAAAATAAGAAAATATGTTAACACACAAAATTGACATGAATCACCAAAAAAAAGTCATGACACTAACATGTAAGAATAACTTTTTATTAAGTTAACAAAAAGAACTAAGAAGTACGCATTTAAAGGGCTGTTCTGTTCCAAAAGTTTACAAGCTGTAGAGCTAAGAAAATGTAAGTGTATCTATCAAAATACATGACAAATTAGACAATACTATTACTAAGACAATACTCAATTTTGTTTCTTTTTATGCCAATTTTATACATTTATAATTTTACTGCTTAGATCCCAAATCAAAATGACAAAGTAAACAGGATTTTTTGTACTTGGTAGAATTTTGACACTAAATTTACACCTAGTGCATCTATGTGTTTCTATACTGAGAAAGAGTTTAAGATGGCAGAGAATGTTCTCTGCATCTCTGCTGTTACTAGCTACGTGTCACAGTCTTTGGTCACAGCTTCAATAATAAGGAAAAATGAGTAAGAAATGAAGTGTTCAGCTTTATTTTCCTCTCAATTTAATTATATGAACTTTCTAAATGTAAATACTTTGTACAATTTGCACTATCAGTAATAAAACTGGCATATAAATAATAGCAAGGAGATCTAAAATTTCCAATGTGAATACCATTATCTTGTTAATATAAATATTTAAAACTAAATGGCTCAATTGGTCGATAATGAAAGAAACATTATTTCTGTCATTGGTTTGGTTTGAGACAGTCTTACTTTGTAGTTCAGGTTTGCCTTGAACTGACTACACAGCTCAGGCTCACCACAACTCAGCAGTGTCCTGCCTCAGCCTCCCCAGTGCTGAGTTCAGAGGCATATGCCACTGTGCCCAGCAATTAACATTAAATTTTTCTTTTTTTTTTTTTCCTACAAACCATTTCACAGTTATAGCTTAAAGACACTAAAGTTTGTTTTTAAGGATCTGAACCTTTATTTCCTTGGAAAAATAACGCTAGTTCTCCAGAAAATCCTCTTGCTATTTATCCAGTAATATCATGCATTTACAGTAGCAAAATATTAGCAGAAACATTGGAAATACAAGTGTCCAAAAGAATGGATATTACACTGAGCTCTCCAGTTTCCAGGTGAAAATTTTAAGCAACTTAGCGATGCACTTGTCCATATTCATGGGCATGCAACTTCTCCAAAACGTTGTCTAGTGGCAAATTGTTAAGGCCAATACCATTCACACACTTTAGAAACATAAATGCACCTTTAGAGCTTTTGATGCAAGGGAAAAGAATCACATTGTATCATAAATGAAGAAAAGCAACAGAACTACTGCTCACCAAATATGTAATCTAAAATTCAGAGATTTTATTCTTAGGGATCGTGATTGAATTAGATCACTGTAGCAAACAAAATTTAAGGGGAAAGACATCTGTTAGTGGGGTGGCTGAGGGAAGCAATGTTTATGAAGTTGTAATTAAGGAAACATTGAACTGCCCCTTTGTTTGGCTCTGATTTTTCCAGGAAATATACTTAGTGGATTCAGAATGAGTGGGAGCTATGCTTTTCTTGGGTAGTTAGGAAAATTTCAATCCTGAAATAGGAGATGGGAAAAGAAAAGCCTGACTCCAAGCAGTTTCTTAGGTGTGAAGAAACCGGAAATTAAAGAAAGAAAATCTGCATGCTGCTGGGTTACACCAACTGTAGTCTGGGTGCCACTTACCTAAGGTAAGATTTGAGAACAGAATTGTTCACTTGAGCTTTGCTTTTTCCTTCATATTACTAAAGAGCTCATTTTTAAGTTCACATTATAGTTTAAAATCTATTTTCAGATTGCTTGGCTAGCTAGTGTAGACCATTGTAATCCAACATATCACAACTCATCAGTCAGCTGACTTATTCTGTATGCATGCAGATTCTACACTAAGAGAACCACTTCAAGGAATCACAGCATCATCATTCTAACAATTGGGTAAGAACCAATTAGGAGAACATGCTTCTGTGAAAAAGTACCAAGGAAAAAGACTGCATGTAGCTTTTACATGTGAGTATTAAATATTGAGAACAGTCTACCAAATCATCTTTTAAAACAATTGGAAGAAAAATTTTGAAGACTGTGCATTACTTCTGCTCATCTTAGAGCAACAAATAAGGCACATGCCTGGAGAAGATCCTAAAATATTTGGCCCAGCTGTGGTACCTAAGTGGGCTCCAAGAGGAGCAGAAAACCTTCCAGAAAGGATATGCTTGGTGTTCAGTCTCTGGAGATAGGAGCTGACCTTCTCCTGGAAGGCCAGGGTGGCTTCACAGCCGCAAGCATCTTCCGTGGAAACGAGTCTCCGGACCTCTTCAACCGCTGCAGACCATGATGATATACAAAATGTTAGTGCTCCTAGGAAGGATAAAAAGCCAGGAACCCTACAAACCTAATCTGGCTGACTTCACTCAACACGATGATCTCCACGTGCCTCTCTTTCTCTGTTGATGAGCTCTAAGGCTGGTTCTATATCTTGGCTATTGTGTGTGGTAGGATCAAAAAATACAATAAATATTACAATTTTTAACGACATAGGGCAGTAAACTCACATGGCCACCCATGCCCCATTGACTACCCTCCCTTGCTTCAAACACTCAGTCCACTGTCCTGGTTCCTTTTGGAAGCAATTATAAAGTCTTTTTTTATAAGTATCTTTGGTTGTTCCTGCCTTTCCATTGGCTGCTACTTGACAGTAGGCACATAAGGGGATAGTATTTTGAGAGAAATTTATGGTAATGAGTGTTTTACTATGACAAATTGGTTTCAATATAAAATGCTCTGTATATTTCTAATGTACCTTGTATATGGTGCCACAACAAACACAGCATGTGGTGTCTCTATGATATGCCAGCTTTAACTTCCCCAGGAATATACCAAAGAGTTATATAGTTGCAACACATGGTAGCTGTGTATTTTTAATTTTTTGAAGAACTTCCACACTGATTTCTGTGGTAGCTACACAACTTTACTTTCCCACTAGCAGTGCAGAAATGTGTTTTTCCCCACATCCTCATCAGCATTGTTGGTTTTTGTATTCTTTGTGCTGGATTTTTGTTTGTTTGTTTTTGTTTTTGGCAGAGCCGGGATTGAACTCAAGCCTTTGTGCTTTTCAGGCAAGCGCTTACTCTACTAGGCTATCTCCCAGCCCCAGTTTTTGTATTCTTGATGACAGTAATTTCAGTTGGGGTGAAATGGAATCACTATGTCATATCAATTTGAATTTAGGAGGCAATCTTCTTCAATTCTGCTTTTTTTTTTTTTTTTTTTTTTTTTTTTTTTTTTTTTTTTTTTTTTTTTTTTTTTTTTTTTTTTTTTTTTTTTTTTTTTTTTTTTTTTTTTTTTTTTTTTTGTACCAAGGATTGAGCCTATGACTTTGTACTTGCCAGGCAGATGTTTATGCCACAGAACTATCTCTCTGGCCCCAATTCTTCTACTTCTAAGCCTTCCCTATGAGTATTTTCCAGGCATATAAGGTTGTAAAAGCAAGAAGAAAAATACAATGTTTTGTGATGATAATGTCACAGAAACAATTATATTTGGAAACACTGGGAAAACATAACTGTCAAAGCTAAGTGATGAATTATGAGGGTCTGTTATAATATTCTATCCTTTTGTCATTAACAAACATCAAAATAAATTTTTAAAAAGATGATTGGTGTAGGTAGATGCTAAGGCTATAGGCATAAGACAGTGTTCCTTTCCCACTATGGGTGCGAGTGTGGACTGGTGCAGCCACTTTGGAAATCAGTGTGGAGATTCCTCAAAAAAAACTAGGACTAGTGCTACCATTTGACCCAGCTATCAATCACCCTTTTTGGCGTTTTCCCAAAAGAATCAAAAGCATCATACCACAACAATACGTGCAAACCCATATTTAAAGTAGCACAGAACAGCTGAGTCTTGGAAGCAACCCAAATGCCCATCAACTGATGAGTGGATAAAAAAGATGTGGAGTGGGTTTTTTATCCAGTGTAGTACTGCATAGCCATAAAGATAGTCTTGGGACATATAGAGCTAAATGGCTGAACTTGAGACTTTACTCTTAAGTAAAGTAAATCAGACATATATGTGTAAATAATGCATTGTCTCACTGGTGTGAGAAACTTAAAATTTAATAAGAACCAAAATGTGTAATAGAAAGTGTGAAATAGGAAGAAATTGTTCAAAAGAAAAAAGGGAACTGGGGGGGACAAAGAAAGAGAAAAAGAAAAAATAACCAAAAAGGAATAAAATTGAAAGCAAAGCCTTATAAATAAGAAGAAGAAGTGGGGCTGAAGGGAGAGGAGGGAAGAAGAGGAATCAAGATATATCATATATAGTTATATAGTAACTTTAAAGGCCTCCATGGAGAAACAAACCAATGGAACAGAGCAGTGGATGCTGGGTGTTGCTAGTCCAAGCAACTTCAATTTCCCCTCTTGGCCAGGCGCCATATTAGGAAGAGGCCAACTCAACCCAGGACTTGGCAGCAGCCATTGGTAGGCTTCATATAAGGGCTCTCATTGTTAATTTCTCACAGTGACTTGGTAAAGAACCACCACAAGGTCAATACGCCATGGTCAGGCTGGTAGGAAATACCCAGAGGTGCTAGGCTCCCCGACTCAGGCCCTAACCCCATGACCAGGTGCCAGAATCAGCCTGAAACTCTACGGAGTTGAAAGCACCAGGATCAGCCCCCTGCCTTAATCCCACTGCGGGCTGTGGGGATTATCCAGCACAGATCCTGGCTCTGGAAGACATTTTGTCCACCAGCAAGAGCAGAATCACCCTAAATTGGACACTGCCAGAGAACTGCAGACCCCAGAAGAAATCCACACACTTAAAAATCACAAACGTCTTCTCCTTCTGCCTTTGTTTCTGGTTTTTTTTCTTTTCATGAGCATGAATGTTGTTTTTAGGTTTGTTTTGTTTTGTTCTTGTTTTTCCTTTTTTCTTTCCTGTCTTCTTCACAAACTCCTACGGCTTGAATAATCTCTTTCTTCTTTTAGTCTTGTCTCTAATCTCTTAATCTTTTGTGTATCTATTTTTTACTTCTATCCTTTTTAACTTTTATCCACCTAAGGTACAACTGCTCTAATGAGTAGCTACTTACTGTACATAACTCTCTGATTTGGCTCATATTTTGTTATGTAGCTATAGATCTTGCACCTATGGTGAAGGTTGGCAAATTATTGGTTACCACAGTTTACCATTTTCTGTTCTGTCTTGCTGCAGTTGTTATTACTGATTGTACTACTTTAGCCAAGAGGATATAGCTGTTATGACCAATTTATCTTCTTTGTATGCCACTACCTAGGTTGCCTGAGGATCATGAACAACACTATGTAGAGTACAGCACCAAAAAACTGGGTGCTAGGCCAAGCAGGCAGCAACCTCGCATTCCTAATAAAACAGAAGAGGCAAGGTCCTAGGACAGATTCAAAAGCCAGTAGCCAGAGATACCTAGAAGACATCTCTGAAAAGTTGTCATTTCCTGTGGGGTCTCAATAATAGTAGTAAAACTGCCTACCATAAGAAATTTATAAGCCTCAATACAAAATAAAAATTTGAGAAATAGAATGGGAAAATGTTGAAACAAGATGCAACCTCGCATCCCCAGTTACCCCAACATACATCGAGGGCATGCTGAGGTGAAAGAAATAAAAGAATTCCTAGATGAATTTCATTAAACGGAGGCAACAGAAGTCACAAAATAGGGGCCCGGCAGGATGGCTCAGTGGTCTAAAGCTCCTGCTTAGGAAAGCTTGGGCGACTGCAGGGACCGCGGTTCAATCCCTGGCACCACATGCTGCGCCAGCCCTGCCCTCAGGGCCGGCTGAGCCGGCCATAAAAATAAATAAATAAACAAACAAAAGTTCTGAAACAAGAAAAATAAATAAATAAAAAATATTAAAAATTCTTAAAAAAAAAAAAAAAAAAGAAGTCACAAAATAGATCAATAAATTGCTTGACGAAAACGAAACAAAAGTAACTAAAGAGATGATGACCATGATGAAGGAAATGATCAGTGGGTGTAGACCCCCACAAAAAAAAAAATAGAGGAGCTTAAGAAAGGAATGGAGCGCTGGAGAGATAGCTCGGTGGTCTAAGCACCTGTCTGGCAAGCACAAGAGACTGGGTTTGATCACTGATACCACACGCTATGTAGGCTCAGCAACCCTAGGCTTGCAATGCCAGTCACCAAAACCAGGTGTGGTGGCACACATCTATAATCCCAGAAGTGGGAAGGCTAAAACAGGAGGATCGCTATGAGTCTGAGCAGGCTAACAAGACCCTGTACCAAATAAATTTTTTTTTTCTGTATTTAGGACAGGGTCTACAGGATCTCACAATATAGGCTATTTGCAGCCTCCCAAGCACTGGGATAATGGGCACGTGTCACCATGCTGTCTCACTGCACCCCAGGGGTGGGGCTGGCTCCACATGCTGAGCATCAAACCCTGGCCGCTTCGCTCTTCCTAAGCAAGTGCTTTAATCCTCTGAGCTATCAGCCTGGCCCTATAAAATATTTTTTAATTAAAAAAAAAGAAAAGAAAGAATGGGTTGAAGAGATAGCTTAGTGGCTTAAGTACCTGCCTGGCAAGGACAAGGTCCTCAGTTGAACACTTAGTACCAAGAAAGAGAGAGAGAGAGAAGGAGAGAGAGAGAGAGAGGAAGAGAGAGAGAGGAAAACAAGGAAAGGAAAAGAAAACAAAGGAAAGGAAGGGAAGGGAAGCGAAGTGAAGAGAAGCAAAGCAAAGAAGGGAATGGAAACCATGAGTGTCCAACATACAAAAGAACTGGCTTCCATTTTTTTAAAAAAAGACTCAAATAAATTCGAAATGAGTAAAACTTCTACTGAAAGTACATACAAAAGAAAGTACATACTGCAGAGTCAACCAATGTGAAGATAAAAATATCAGATCTAGCAGGGCATAGTGACCCACACCTGCAATCCCAGCACTCGGGAGCCTGAGGCAGGAGGATTGTCCCAGGCCTGAGGCCAGCTTAGGCTACATAAACAAGTTCAAGGACAGCCTGCACTACATATCCCCTATATAGACATAGTGAGATCCTATCACAAACAAACAAACAAAAAAATCTAACTGATCTAGAATACAGGCTTATGGTTAACAATCATCAAATAAAAGACCTCTTAAAAATAGTAATGATAGCCAGGCGTGGTGGCGCACGCCTGTAATCCCAGCACTCGGGAGGCTGAGGCAGGAGGATCGGTGAGAGTTCGAGACCAGCCTGGGCTACAAAAGTGAGCTCAAGGCCAGCCTCAACTGCATACTGAGACCCTGTCTCAAAAGACAAAAAAAAAAAAAAAAAATAGTAATGATGCTCACTTCAACAACACATATACTTAAAAAATAGCAATAGACTACAAGAAAGTTAATTCAACAACTGCTAGACAATGCCAAGAAGGCCAATGTAAGATTAACTGAATTCAGTGAAAACTTATTAGAGAGTGTAAAGGGCATAAAACAATGTGTTCATAAAAATAATAACAGAAAGCTTTCTAAGCATTCAAAAGAACTTGAGATACAGCTAAGGGGAGCACACAGAACTCCAAATAGTCATGATCAGAGAAACTACATCCAAGCATGTAACTGTCAACACACTCCAAAAATTCAACACAAGAATAAAATATTAAAAGCTGTTAGAGGAAAAACTAAATCCTACGGAGACTTCTGGGAACAGCCAGCCCAGATTCCATCTTAATCAGCCTAGTAATCTCCACTTCCTTAAGCCTGTCAGTGGATTCTTATGTTGCGACAATAAAATGTGAACTCCTCTCCCCATGGCTCAGAGGCACAGCACGGCCAGGCCCCTACCTGAGTCTCCAGCTCATGTGCCCATCTTCCTTTCCCAGCCACCATGCTTGGCACACTGGCTGCCCATTATTTCTGTTCCCTTCCCAGCTGCTGCTCAGCACTCTAAGTTGCTTTCCTTTCTTCTCTCTACAACACCCACCCACAGCAAAAATCTAAGCACAGCTCTTCCCTAGCTCCCATTTGGTGCTCCTCAGAGTCGGCCCCTCCAGCCCCAATTAGAGCACCTACTCCTAGGCAGCACTGATGTAATGAAACTGGTCATTTGTTTTCATCTACAGAAGTAGTAAGAGAAGCCCATCCCAGCAATCAGCAGGTACAGAGCACGTTTCTGGAATAGCAAATGTCCACTGTGAGGCCAGGGACACAACTGAATGGCACAAGTGCCTGCCTGGAAAGTGCAAGAGCAAGTACTGAGTTCAATTCCTGATACCAAGACAAATGAAAGTGTCCACTATGGATAGGAGGGAAGCAGGTGGCCAATGTAGTCTAAAGGCAGCTTTAAAAGACAAGTTAAAGTAGAACAGTAGCACCTAGGAGCTGGAGGAGCAGAGAAAAGGCAGTTACTGTTTGCTGAGTACAGAGCTTCCGTTTGGGGTAATGAAGCTAGAGATAGACAGTGGCAGAGATAGAGGGGCGATATTCCACTGCAGTGAGATTGTACTGAGTGTAATTAAACTGTACGTGTAAAATGGCGAGAATGGTATATGTTGTGTATCTTTTACCATAGTAATACCCCAGACTAGATAGAGAAATTAATTAGAAAGACAAAGGCAGAGACATGAGATCAGGACAAGTAAAGCAGACTGGCAGAGGAGGGTAACTACGTGAGCCTGGAGTCAACTGGAGCCTGTCCCAAGGAGCAGTCAGGCGTGAAGAAAGAAGACTTGGCTTACCGTGAGAAAGGGGCTTAAAGGGCCAGGCCTCACCTGTACATGTCCTCTTGTCTTCATTCAAATTGTAACCAGGGAAGCAGTCACAGTGGTAGGACGCAGCCCCGTCACTCACGCAAACATGCTGGCAGCCGTGCGTGCCCAGAGCACACTTGTCATGGACTGGCCAGGCATGTGGCAGGAAAGAAAATAACCACATGTTAGTGAAATGGAGCCCCAAACACAGACCTCTGGGAGAAGAAAGCATCACCTAGTCCCAGCCGGCATTGAGAAAGAGTCCCTCTGGAGCCAGCCCCAAGCCCTGTGTCGTGGGCGAGGGCCGTCTCCCTTCTCCGCTCCTGCCCTGTGACTGCTCTGTCTTGTTTCTCTCCTGCAGCTTCCTAAGAATCACTTTGCTTTG
This sequence comes from Myocastor coypus, assembly GCA_004027025.1. Lineage (NCBI taxonomy): Eukaryota > Metazoa > Chordata > Mammalia > Rodentia > Myocastoridae > Myocastor > Myocastor coypus. Next base: position 44,533 of record PVJA010012888.1, read on the forward strand.
CTCTTCCGCTGACAGCACTGGAAAGCACTGAATCTTGGTGATGTCCCAGAATGCACCTGGATCTATTCTAATGGCCGTCCACATCTCGATGCTCAGGGGTCATCTGCATAAATAAACTATTACGGACCTTGCTGCACATGGAGCTAAGGGGGAGACTGCACAGAAACGACTACAGTGACTAAGCACCTGCCCTTGGAAGCTCAAAAAAATGGGACAGAAAATAGTGCTAGGGGTGGCACGGGAGAGAGGCACAAATACACAAATATGCACATTCTAAAATACAGGCAAAATGAAAAGTAATAACGTTAATAAGAATAATAATGATGATGTGTCAGGTGTGATGGTGCACGCCTGTAGTTCCAGCACTGTGGAAGCTGAGGCAGGAGGATCGGTGTAAGTTCAAGACCAGCCAGGGCTACAAAAGTGAGCTCAAGGGCCCGGCAGGATGGCTCAGTGGTCTAAAGAGCCTGCTTAGGAAAGCTTGAAGGGCTGCAGGGACCACAGTTCAATCCCCGGCACCACATGCTTTGCCAGCCCTGCCCTCAGGGCAGACTGAGCCAGCCATGAAAATAAATAAATAAATAAAAACAAAAGTTCTGAAACAAGAAAATAAAATAAAATAAAAATTTCTAGCCGGGCGTGGTGGCACACACCTGTAATCCCAGTACTTGGAAAGCTGAGGCAGGAGGATCAGTGTGAGTTCGACACCAGGCTGGGCTACAAAAGTGAGCTCAAGGCCAGCCTGAACTGCATAGTGAGACCCTGTCTCAAAAAGACAAAAAAAAAAAAACATCTAAAAGAAAAAAAGACAATAATAATAATAATAACAATAATGATGATGATGTATATGATTGGACAGTGAAGGGTTTATTATCTATTAAATGAATAACATTTTAGGGACATCAACAATTTACCCAAATAAGGAGAAAGCAGAATAAAGCACTCTAACAGTCTCATGTCCAAATTAGCCCAGGACTGGGCCAGCCAGATAGCTCAGCATATTAAAGCACCTATTTAGGCAGAGCACAGGGCCCCAGGCTGAGATGGCAATTGAGAGTGGGTGTGGTGGCACGTGCCTATAATCCCAGCACTTGGGAAGCTGAAAACAGGATCACTAGGAGTCTGTTCTGTGTAGTGAGAGCCCCATAGACGCTGTACTAAATGCATTTAAAAACAAAATTAGCCCAGGATAAACAGCAGTTGTGCTCCAGTAAATCCAGAAAGGCTTCCTGTAAAGTATAAGTTCCCCCTCTGCTCTTGCAGGGACCACTGCAGTTTATTTGTCCCCTTCTGACTCTCTTCTTTTTTTATTTATTTTTTTTTCTTGTTTCAGAACTTTTGTTTGTTTGTTTATTTATTTATTTGTGTGGCTGGCTCAGCCTGCCCTGAGGGCAGGGCTGGCGCAGCATGTGGTGCCGGGGATGGCACCGCGGTCCCTAAAGCCGCCTAAGCTTTCCCAAGCAGGCACTTTAGACCACTGAGCCATCCCGCTGGGCCCTGACTCTCTTCTTAAACGTCACTCCACACTCAGAAGTCTTCCATGGGGCACCATCACCTGTAGGCTAGCTTTACAGAAAAGCAAGGTGCTACACAGCCAGGCCATAAACTGCTTTTCCACCCATCACATACATACTCCCTTTCATTGCTACAATTTACAGTTTTGTTCAGAAAACTACTTGGTAGCAGGATATTTAATGTTCCCCTCTGCCCAGCTTAACACTCAGTACACATAGCAAGTGATGCGCTTCTAACTCTGGAGTTGACCTGGGGGTCATGTCTCCTTTATTAGCCTCCCCATCACCAGCAAGGGGAATGGAGGAATGCAGGGCTCAAGCACGTTGTGGACCCCAGCTACGGGAGTACATTGTTCATTACTACTTTATAACATATACGCGGCCTTTCCAGCACTCTGCCTCTCCTCCAGCCCTCTGTGTTCTTTGGAGCCTTGTAACCTGAGTGATTGAATCTTAGGGAACCATGGGACTGAGGGCCTAGATTCAAGCCCTCACTCTGCTATTGATAAGCCCAGTAGCCTGGGCAAGTTCCTCAGTCTGCCTGTAGCTCCACTTGCTCCTAATGTTGCTGTGAGCATGAAAGGCATTCCTGGGTGTATAAAATGCTTAATCCCATGCATAGCCACATACGAAGTATGTGGGCTACAGCTATTTTTTTTAATTTTTTTCTTGTTTCAGCACTCTTGTTTGTTTATTTTTATTTTTATGGCCAGCTCAGCCTGCCCTGAGGGCAGGGCTGGAGCAGCATGTGGTGCAGGGGATCGAACCGCGGTCCCTGCAGCTGCTTAAGCTTTCCTAGGCAGGCGCTTTAGACCACTGAGCCATCCTGCCGGGCCAGGCTACAGCTATTTAGGAGTGTTGTCAAACTGAAATTTTTCTTCAATGTTTTATCTTTTTAATAAAATGTTTTATATTATTTATAGCATGCTACTTTAAATAAAATGTGCTTTTCTGGCAGTTGAGAGCACTCACCGGATGCTGGTAACTAGCTGGAGGGGCAAGTCCTCCCTACCCCAGCTCTCCATCCTCCTCCTCCTCCTCCTCTCTGCTCAGACAACAGCAACCAGCCCTGCCCACGCCCTTCTCTCCTCTAGTCTGGCTCCAGCCCCAAGCTCAGGGTCCTTCCCCACCTTGTCAGCCTCCACAGCCCTTACTGTGGAAAGACTCTTTTACACCCAAAGCTGTAAACTGCTCTGCATGCTGTAGGAAACATCATACCCTCACAGTGCTTCGTGCCTATGCTGAGAACACAGTCAGTGCTCACAGTTCTTTTCCTCACTTCAGGGATATTTTTTCTTTCTTTTTTTCATTTATGTTTTAAATTTATCTTGATCAGTACATACTTGTGGTCACATGTATTTTGGGACATGGACATCACAGGCCTTGACTGCTTTTGCCCCCCCCCTCACTGAGCCTTCCAACTCTTGATCCTCCTCCCATTTGCAAGGGCTCAACTCCATCTTTTCTCCTTTCAATCCTCCTTTCTCCCATTCCCTCTTTCCCTGTCTCCCCCCTATCTCCTATCACTGCTCCTTTATTTTGCTTTCTATTCATTTTCTGGGGAGCTGGTGGCCCTCTCCATCTGGTTCGACAAGATGCTGTAATACAGTTCCTCAAAGGATAGAAGAGATATATGTGGGCCCGGCGGGATGGCTCAGTGGTCTAAAGCGCCTGCTTGGGGTGGGCTGAGCCGGCCATAAAAATGAGTGAATAAACAAACAAGTGTTCTGAAATAAGAAAAAAATTAATAATAAATAGAAAAGATATATGTAAAGCTCAGAAAGCATTCGACATGCCAAAGCTAAGCACTGCCTCGAGAGCTGGGAATTCCTCTCCTCTAGGAGTGCTTTTACACTTATAAATGAATGATACCTTGTTCTGTCTGTGAGTTTAAATCAAATTAATGAGATTCGGCAGTGCTGCCAGGGGCTGCTGAGCAAGGTCATAATGCTCAGATTCACTGACGAATGATCACCTAGAAGCCATCGGGGGAACGTCCCGCTGCCGGTTTACTGGAAGATCTGTGTAGGTCTAACTCAGGCACTGACAAAGTCTCTTTTACTAAGTGATCCAACATTATAAGACTAATGCAACAGAAAAGTTCCAGGCCAAGTTTTAATTGGAAAAAGATCAGTTCAGCCTATCACATCAAATAGTTACTGTCCAACTGACTTCCCCTAAAGTCTGCTATTTGCTCAAAAGTCCCCAGTGTCTGGGGCTATAAAATTTTCCTGGATAAGGACATTACATTTAATTAGCTTCTCTCATTCCCCACATTCCCTACCCATTTCCTAGCAGTTTTCTTCTGAAGCAATCTATCTTTGCAAAAGCCAGCGGGCTCGTCACCCCCTGAGCACCCAGGGCGTAGTAGCCCGCATGCCATTGGTCAGCAGGCTGAAGGCCTAAGCCTTGAGTCTTCAAGTTGTCTTTCCCCTCCTACCAGAAGTTGGCTTCACTGCCACAGAAGCCAAGTGTGGACAGATCTGCTGAGGAGACCTTACCTGAACATGTTTTCTTGTCTGCGTTCAGGGTGTACCCCTCAAAGCATTCACAGTGATGAGACCCGGCCCTGTCATTCACACAGATGTGCTGGCAGCCATGGGCACCAGAAGCACATTTGTCCTGGGCTGTCACACAAATCAAGAAAAAATGAATCTTTTATTAACCACATATTTAGAAATTCAAATGTTGTTTGAAGAAATAAAAGGAAAACTTATTGATGTTACTCACAAGCTATCAAAACTATTTGCTCCTAATGAAGGTTAAAGGAATTAAATAAAATACTGCACATATAGTCGTTATTTTCCAGCCTTCTCCAATGTACAAAATCATCAGTTGGAAGCTTTATTTTAAAAAAAATTTTTTTTGCTTTTTTAAACTTTATTTATGTTATGACCGGCTTAGCCTGCCCTGGATTGGGGCTGGCGCATGGCATCAAATCACTGTCCCTGCAGTTGCGTAAGCTTGCCTAAGCAGGTGCTTTAGACTGCTGGACTATCTCACTGGCCCCAGAGCCTTTATAATCTAAGGATTTCATAAATACTTTCTAAAGCATTTCTTTGGTTTATCATATTTATCCTAACTCAGAGAAATATCAACAGTTATGGGTCTAATTGCTTTAGACTTGGAAAAGCAGAGCTAGAGTGTGAAGGACTTGTAGGCGGGTTCCAGAGAGGCCAATCAGTTCAGGGCAGCATCAGAACTCAAGATCCAAATTTTTGTCCAATGTGTTTCCTCCTGTCTGGATGTATTTTTAAGCTACTTTTTGAGATTTTTAAACTTTTCATTTAGAGATAATTTTAGACTTTTGAAAAAATACAGAAACAGAGCTAAGATCTCTTTATTTTACTCTGCTTCCCCAGATGGTAGCAACTTACACAATGCTAGCATGGTCACCAAAACTACACCTTACGATTTATAAGCACCAACAATGCAGTTTGGCAGCACAAGTGCCTGCCTGGTAAGCACACGGTCCTGAGCTTGGTTCCAGGTACCAAAAGAGAAATACGTTATGACTTGAGAACCTGCACACTTTGTTCAAATGTTGCCAGTTATTTCACTCAAGCCCCCTTTCTAGTCCAGGGTCACACAGTACATTAAGCTATCACACCTTAGCCTCCTGCAGTCTAGGCCATGTTTTCAGCCTGCGTTTGTCTGTGATGGCTTTGACACTCTTAAAAAGTATTAGGAATTACTTTCTAAACTAAAAATGTCTCTCCATTTGAGTTTGTCTGATGTTTCCTCATGATTAGGAGTTCTTAGCAAAAACACCACAATGGTGCTGCTCCGTCTTCAGTGCAGGTTGTCACTATGGTCATCATGGAGACCTTAACTCTGATCACTTGGCTACCATGGTGTCTGCCAGGTTTCTCCACTACCAAGTTACTGCATTGCCCATTGTGAGCAATAAGCATCTTCTGGGTTATTACGTGATGTTAAGTCAGCATTTGGAAGGGCTGTTAAGGCTGAGTACAGAGAGGAGAGGAGGCCCGCACTTGTACATGTGATCCACACACATTAACATGTCCAACTTTTCAAGCAAGATTTAGAAATGGGAAACCTGAGCCAGGCGTGGTGGCGCACGCCTGTAATCTCAGCGCTCGGGAGGCTGAGGCAGGAGGATCGGTACAAGTTTGAGACCAGCCTAGGCTGAAAAAGTGAGCTCAACGCCAGCTTGAACTGCACAGCAAGACCCTGTCTCAAAAAGACAAGAAAAAAAAAAAAAATGGGAAACCCCTGGGTAGAAAGAGAAGAAAACTGAGTTTTCAGTGTATGAGGAAGCCCAACACGGGGTAGGAAGACAGAGGAAAAACCCAGTAGTTCTGACTCCTCCCTCATTTACCTGAGCATGTTTTGCGGTCTTCATTCAAAGTGTAACCTTCATAGCACTTGCAGTGGTAAGAGCCGCTTCTGTCATTCACACAAATGTGTTCACATCCGTGAGTGTTAAGAGCACACTTGTCAATAGCTGTCGACAGAGCAACAGGACAAAATAAACACAGCACGCAAGTCCTTCTGGGCCACTGCTCACTCACTGAGAGCTAGCGAAGAAGGCAGGGACGGGGAGGGCTCGGCGGAGCCTGGAACCCACTGTCCGCCCTAACAGAGCTGGTGGTACAGGCAGGTTTATTTTTCCCTTTTTTTAGTCTCAGTTTTGTTATCTATAAAATGAGTATATTGAATGATTTCTACATTTCTACATTTTCTTCCTCTCAAAAGCTCTTCTAGGAGGAAGAGGAGAAGAGGAGGGAAGAGAAAAGGATAAGAAAGGAAAAAGTAAAAGAGGAGGAGGAAGAAGGCAAATAGGAGGCTGGTGTCCACCCTTCCGTGACTATGCACATTCAGGTACCAGATGAGTGAGACCCCGCTAAACCTACCTGCACTTCTTTTTTTCTTTTTTTTTTTTTTTTTTTTTTTTTTT